>CAKNXH010000550.1:227735-312742 GCA_932178445.1 Andricus quercusramuli
GTGGCGAGTACATACCTCACAGGTTGTGCGAATTAATAAATTTATGTTTCGAGACAGGAGAAGTCCCAGACGATTGGAGAAGGGCGATTATTGTACCAATATATAAAAGAAAGGGAGATAAAGGCAACTGCAGTAATTACAGAGGCATCAGCCTACTAAGTACCGCAAGTAAGATATACTCAAAAATACTTATTCGTAGGGTAATGGAAATTACAGAAGAGAAGATATGGGAAGTCCAAAGTGGATTCATGCCAGGAAGATCATGTACAGATCAGATATTTAGCCTAAGACAGATCACAGAAAAAAGCTTGAGAGTAGGAAAGAAAGTTTTCTGTGCATTTATTGACCTAGAAAAAGCTTTCGACACGGTAAATAGAAGTAAACTTTGGCAAGTCCTTAAAGAGTATGGAGTGAATGGAGGGCTCCTACAAGCAATAAAAACAATATATACAGGTAGTAAAGCGAGTGTAAGGGTAAATGGGAAACTGAGTGACTGGTTCGATATTATGCAAGGCGTGAAACAAGGATGCGTTATGTCCTCGTGGCTATTTATCATATTCATGGATAAGTGTCTAAGAACTGCCCTCTTCGACGAAACAGGTATAGATCTCGAAACCGTCAAGGTACGTGGGTTGGCTTTCGCAGATGACAAGATTGTTATGGCAGAATCAGTCGAAGACTTGCAAAGAATGTTGAATAAACTTAATACAAGCATGAAGAACATGGACCTCAAAATTAACGTGAATAAAACGAAAGTCATGGTGTTTGAGGGAAAAAGCGAGAAAACAATATGCAACATTGTCCTAAATGATGAGAGATTAGAACAGGTTGACAAGTACGTATATCTAGGTAGTCTATTCACTAGCGACGGAAAAATAGATGGGGAATTAGATAGGCGCATAAATAAGGGTAAGCAGGTTATCGGTAGAGCAGTGTCCATTCTCACAAATAAAAACATATCAAAAAAAGCTAAAATGGCCATACATAACTCTATTTTCATACCGACTGTACTATACGGTAGCGAGACATGGACCTGTCAAGAAAAGGACAGGAGTAAAATCAACGCGATCGGCATGAAACCTCTGCGCATAATATGCGGGAAAACACTGATGGACAAAGTACGAAACGAGACAATCCTCAAAGAATGTGGTACAGGAGAGACACTAGTTGACATATGGGAAAGAAATCAGTTAAGATGGTTCGGACATCTTGAAAGAATGGAAGATGAACGACTGACCAAGCAAGTGTATAAAGGTAAAGTAAATGGCAGAATGCCCAGAGGTAGACCGCCGAAAGAATGGTTAGAATCTGTGAATGAGACACTAATACGAAGAGACATAAGAAGCCATAGAAATACAAGAGCCTGCATGAAAAAATGCATGGATGTGAATGAAGCTAGAGTAGTATGCCAGGACAGAAATGTGTGGCGACAAATAGTTTATAAACAGAGTGACGATAGAGTGAATGATGCCTGAAACAAAGACCTTGGATACTAATGGGCCCAAGTGGGGAACCATACATAACAATTTTGTGAGGCTCCTCACTTGGGGTGATCGCTAGAGAGATTGATCAGCAACCTGGGTCGGAGCAGTGTTGCGGAGTGAACGTGTAATTTATATAAATAACACGAGAACTCCAGATCAATCTAAAACATCTATACCTAACACCTATATACCCAACAACCCTGTACCCATATACCGATCTACCTCGTACCTATATACCTATTTCACCACCTCCAAACCGAACAAGTCACACCTACCCCGGAAGGGAAATGGCTTAATGGTATAATAATAATAATAATAATAATAATAACACGCAGTATAATAATACATATATAGTACTGTAAGTGGGCGGTTGGGTAAATATGCATGGTCTATGGTCAAGTGGGGCTTTCACACCCAAAACCCCTCCTTTGGCTACGCAACTGGTAACAGCTAATATAATTCTCCACGGCGGGTACTGCCTGCTTTTATTGCTCCGCTACTAGTGGTGACGCATTGCTGACATTGTCTGTTCTCTGTCTTCTTGTGGATGTATCGGTGTTGTCAGGTTTGATTGTGCTCTATTTTTCTGCTTCAAAAAATTGACTTTGTACAATCCGCTACGAAATTTTGTGTTTCAAATTGAAGGAAGTATGATGAAATAGTCTTTTGTTATGTTTTTCGTTGTAATTAAACGAAATATATTCAAATTATTTGCGAAAAAAACATTTGCATTGATTAAAAATTGTCAGTAGAGTGCGTGAAAAATAGTATATTGTGCTAACACTGCTGAAAGTAGGATGTTCCACACAAATGTGAAGCTTGATGTGCGAGCCAGGGCAAGTTCTGAAAATTTCACAAGATTTTTATCTGCCTACTTTCTGCATCATTCGAAAATGATACTTTTTGTAATGAAAAAGGAAGGTTTGTTAAATTTCTGGTAAATTTACGGTGAATTTTTAAATCACCGATATTATCCTAATTCAAAATTGAAACCAAAATTGATGTATTCAGCAATTTATGTTAACTCATCGCTTCGGGTTGGCCCCATTACTGCTTACTACTCACAATCAGTCGTCCAATTTTCAAGTAATAAAGTAACGTTATCTTGACGAAGTTTGAAAGACCGTTACATTCTATACATGAGGAAAACTTCATTTTTAATTTAGACTTACATACTAGCGTAAGTTGAAAAGTTGTTTGTATAACATAACAAATTGATTGATAATTGGATGGTCTCTCTTATTTGCTAAAAAAAAGATTTTCGGTAAGGCAGAAGCGTAAGCTGAAAAAATATTAAAAGTGTAAATTTTTTTCCAGAGAAAACCCTTCCTCTTTGAGAAAGCAAATTTATTTAATTACTATGAGGGTGCAAAGCGCTCATAAAACGACTACAAATGAATACAACCGTGGCACTTCACAGCGGTATTTGTAACTACTTCTGAGCACGGTTTCAGAATTAGTCTCTTCGCATGAGCAATACAACATACCTACACCAGAGCTTCGATAGAGGAACAATCTCGGGGGTTGCCTGAAAATAGTCTTGTTCATATACCTCGTGCATCGAAACGTAAACAGGCAGGGCTGCCTAAACCGTTTCCATGATAATTCGCAATCTACTTGACTGAGTAGTAGTGAATGCGTCCCTTCATAGGCGGAGTCGTAACCGTCTCTCGCCCTGCCCCCTGAGAAACTGCTTGGACCAGCAATTCTAGGAATTCATATAACGCTGTCGATCTCGCGTTCAAATAGCGAAGCTTTAGTGTCCTTCGAAAAGCAACCATTCTGTGCATGCGTTACACAATTTTTTTCATTACATTACAATGTCTTATCATTTGGTTCAAAATTAATCAATGTAATATTTGAAAAGTACCGAATTATCAACGAAAAACTACTCTGCTCACGCTCTTCTACCAAAAAAAATACTTTAGTTATAATGAACGTTATTTTAACTAACACACATTTTTCAAAAAACTCGAAAGTCCATTCTTATAATAACTTTGTTATGATCAAAATAGCGCAATCTGGAAAATATCAGAGATTATTTAAAAACATAGGAAAATTTTTCAAATTTTAAATACATAAGTTACAAAACTATATCCTATCTTATATCCTCTTTTAATTAATATATGCAGCAATTAATTGATTAGTATATTTTTACCGAAATATTAGGAGTTTTCCGATGTCGTATTAGTAAATATTTCAACGAATTGAATTCATAATTTTCTAGTAGTCTTTAGTCTGTCACTTTTTTCGAACTAAATTGGCAGAATTGCCCTCTTGATAAAAATGATATTAAAAACATGGATAATCAAAGTTCACGGGTAAAATGGTTGAATAAAAAAATTAATGGATACTCTGTAACTGTCGAAGATATTCATTTTTTTTGTGTGGGCGCGTGGCCTCACTATCCGCGCGCAACCATCGGCACTGTGTGGGGCGAAATCAAAAAACAAACATAAAAATAAACTTTGGATGTCAATTCTGAACCGATATCATATTTTTCTTTGCAGAATTCAGGATTAAAATTAGAATTCAACTGTGTAAGTGATTTTTGAATACTTTTTCAAATTTTATATCAATGCAAATAGTGAACAAATGTCGATTATTTACTTTTCCTTCTGTCTTAGCAAAAACATTCCCGAAGCTAAGTGTCTTAGATTTGATGCGTTGGGGTATGAGAGAACGAAAAAGGTTTGATAAAAAATGTTATCTGTTATAAGCAAATCATAATATCGAATAGTGAACATCATGGATTGTTTATTCGTAGAGTATTATTTTCGCGATAAAATTATTTTCCTTTATCGAGAAGAGTATGCTTGATATGAATGCTCTTTTTGTTCATTTTATAAACAAATTCTATATAAAATGATACAAAACAAATAAATACTGTGGACATTTATAGGCAGAGCGAAATAGTTTTTCTCACGTTTGCCTAATTTGAATGGTCATTGATGTTTAGTTGTTTGTTATGAAATTACAAAATAATATCAAATCGAAAATTGCCTTCCCAAAGTATTATTGGTTACATCATTCAACTGAATGACTCAATAAACAAGAGTAGGGGGAAAACTCTGCGAATTGCTTCATGGATTTGAACCTTGAAGAGAAGAAGGTTTGTTGCACACTAGGGTGGCTCAAAAATGCATGGCAAAATTTTTTTTCATGCTAGAAGGCAACGATTCTCCCCATTTTGTTCCAAATCCGAGGAAAGAAAATCCCTTATTATTATTATTTTTTTTATTTTAACTGCTGTCGGTTTTGACTTGAAGTTTCCCATGTAAAATGCATGAGGAAAAATCACTTTTTTCAGTTTTTGAAATCATTTTCTAGGGTTTGAAAAATTGTGACGGGAAATTTTAGAGGCTTGTAGAGAATTATCTGGCAAAGAAACTCATGTATCGGACATATGGGTTCGACATCCCTAACACACCCCCACGACTCCCTGGAAACTACCCTTAAACCCAAAATTATCAATTCTCCATAAAAACGACTTTTGAGCACTGTATTCTCGTCTGTTTTTTACCTAAAATCATTTATATTGGTCTAGTGGAATATTTATTGGCATTAATTGATTAATTTTCAATTATTTAAACAAATGGTATTAGCAATGTTAATAAATATTCCACTTGACCAATATCAATAATGTTAGGTAAAAAAAGATAAGAATACAGTGCCTAAAGGATCGTTTTTATGAAGAATTGATATTTTTGGTTTTCGGGGTAGTTTTCAGGGACTCGTAGGGGTGTGTTAGGGGTGTCAAACCCATATGTCCAGTGCATACAATTCTTCGTTGGACAATTCTCTACAAGCCTTCATACTTAAACCCTCAAATCCTTAAAAATTATTTCAAAATGTGGAAAAAGTGAGTTTTTCCCATGAATTTTACATGACAAACTTCAGGTCAAAACCGGCAGTAGCTAAAATCGAAAAAACAAAAATTGGTGATTTTCTTTTTTCGTATTTGGAACGAAATGGGGGGGATCGTTGCCCTTTGAAAGAAAAAAGTGTTTTTGAGCCACCCTATTGCACACATTAACCGTTGAGAATGAAGGGAGTTTGTGTCAGCGACCGGAAGTACTTTAAGAACGAGCCCTCAAAGATATTTGAAAGGAACAAGATAAGCATAAAAAGAGAATCGCTCAACACAGATATCGAAATGTATGTCACGATGTAAGGAAATCGTTGACACGAAGCTGCACCCCCAACTGCCTAAAACTGGAGAACAAGTTCTAATAAGATAGCCGAGTGTTAGCAATAAGTTATTTATCAAGCGACTAATATGTTTGAGCTTGAGTAAGTTTGATTTGGGAACAAGGGATCGAACTGTGAGATGGAATCTGGAATAGAAGCGTGTGAGGAGTAAGTTCGCTTGTGTAATGAGATCGGAGATCACAAAAGCGCGATTCGGAACGAAAATTACTCTTTATTTCTCTTTCTTCAACATTGTGTTCTGAATATTCAAAATTATACGACTTTGCCTAATCTAAGTATTATTATTTGGCGAAAATCCCTGTCTAATTAGTATACTGCGCATCTAAGTGTACGCTGTAACACTACTGGGTCTAATGCGCAACCACTAATGTCACAAAACTCTGCTGTGCAGCGAGCAGTGCGCGTAACTGCAGTGCGTAAATGAACATTTCACAAAATTCTACTGCGCATCCTGAAGTGTAACCTATTGTTCGCGCCACTAAAAATACCACGGAGGTCTACTGCGGAGCTAGAAGTACAGACTCGCTTGATTATGCAAATGAAGATGCTCCAAAAGTCTATCATGCAGCCGGAAGTGCAACATAACTCCAGTGCTTAATAAAAACTGCCACACAAGTCTACTGCGCATCCGGAAATTGAAAATTACCTTGTTATGCACTCACTAGTGCTACATGAGTCTAGTGCGTAGTTGGAACTTCGACATAACTTCAATTTGCAACTACAAATCACACATAATTCTACTTCGCTACCAGAAGTGCGACATAACTCTATTTCACAACCAAAAATTCCATATAAATCTGCTGCTTATTTGGATGGGCAACATAACTTTATTGCGCAATCATGAATGCCACAAAAGTCCTCTGCTCAGCCAGAAGTGCTATATAACTCTAGTGCGCAACAATAAATGCCACATAAGTCTACTGCGCATCTGGAGGTGTAACATTACTCTGGTGCGCAATCACAGATGCGACATAAGTCCACTGCGGTCGGATCAACCTGGTCGGTTATATCACGCACAGATCCGAACCGTACATTCTCGGGCGGGTCAACTAGAGACCTGATCCGAAAAATACTGTATCGGGTATTCATGAGACGTGGGCCGCAAGCATGAACATATTGTGACAAGATCAAGAGGTGATGCAAATGTCTCCTTGAAAATAGCTCCCAAAGAACCCTGCAAAATTAAATTTAATAAAGTAGAATGGTTTCACCAATCGCTAAATCATCAGCCGCGCGTAAGTTTCATTTGCTAAAATATATTGAGACAGATCCACCTATTCCACTAAGTTTTCGTACTAGAGAATTGTTAGGATAACCTTTACTCCCGACAACATAAAACCATGTTTGGACTTTAGAAATTTCAACACAATTGGACAGACTGATACTAGCTCTATTGGTTTCATAAACAACTACAAAAATCTATCTTGATTTTAAAAATTTGGTATGGGATTGATCCAGGAAAATATCTGGGAAATCGTATGGGATTCATTTCTCAGATAGTATAGTAAAAGTTTGGTGAATGCGACAATTCCATACTCTATGTATATTCTAGTGAACTATAGTGGATGAATAGCTCAAATATACCTGATGTATAACGCTGTATGGTTGAAATAAAGTGATAGTATTGCTAAAGTATATCCGAGAAGTATAGCTGCAGTGTAACTGAAGTAGAGCTAAACTTCAGTCAAAGTATGGCTCAAGTATATCTCAAGTATGTAAATTATGTCTTAGCGGATCTAAAAGATAGGAAAAGTATGGCGATTATAGTCATAACCGTATTATTGATATTGGAAATGAATCGAACATTTGAAATAAGTACATGGAAATATAGATTCACAATATTGATTTTCACAATTTAAAAGAATATTTCTTGTAACTTTAAAAATAAGTGCACTACAAAAAAAAAACAATGTTAATTACAACTTGAATTGTTTTACTTTATGTTATAAAAAATTTAATATTATACCGGAGTAACAATTTGAATCAATCTTTTTATGCTAATTTAAGAATTATATCATTTTTTCATTGGATATGCTCTTGCTGTAATGGTTTCTCATAAAGCTGGAAACCTAAAAGTTTATCTTCCACGCTTAAATAGGTTTTGTCATGAAAAAATAAAAATTATTTTTTTTTTAACTTTTAGATCTTAAAATTTGTTTTCATTCAATTTTGGGTTACACTAACAAAAAATAAGCAAGACAAATTGTTTTTCATGAAATCACTTCGATCGCGAACTTTCTAGATTTCCGAACGAACTGTCATTTATGATACCTTATGTTTTATATATTCCAAGGACATTAAAAAAAATCAAGTGAGCGCCATTCTATGTCCGATACTTCAGCCATACTCAAGTATAAATAAAGTATGAGCTATACTTTAGCTATAAATGAGCTAAATAAGCCTCCTTCTTTATGCACAATAAATCATTGAATAATCAGTGCTATCCTTACGGTAATTTGAATCCTAATGTTATTGAAAATCAGTATGCCGCACTTTACAAAATGTACAAACTATCAAGCTAATTACTATGATAAAAAACGACAACCATTCTGTTCGAGAGGAGAATTTATAGAGTACGAGCCTCTGGTTGGTATTGATTGTTTGAAACAAAATGAATCATTGTAACATGGATCAGTTAACGTTTGTTTACACAGTAAAAACTAGGCAATCATTTTTATCTGGGATCCTTTTTTGGGCGTTCTGATATGATCTCACGAATAGTCTTATTTTAGTACCAGTTTCTGTCTTGTTTAGTTTGCTAACTTCAGATTGATAAATGATCCGAGATAGCGTGCTAAATTGATTCAGAGGGTGCATTGTTTCAATTGTGCCAAACTTCACTCTTACAAAAAACAAAAAATAGATGGAATTAAAAATTCGTAAAAATTAGTATTGAACCGTCACACTCAGACGTCGCGAACTTCATCCCTATGGATTACGTTGGTTTCTAAACTTGACAGACTAGAATTTGTTTTATCAGATTTAGTTATTGACAGATGATCCTCATTTCGAGCCTATTTCAATCCACAAATCGACCTTATTTTATTGGATTGGCGGATCAAACTGAAGTGGGATTGTTTTGTTGCGTGAACTGTTTTAATACCGAATTATGTTCTAAATCGAATCCTAGTTTTTACAGTGTAGGATTTGACACTATTAAACATTTGCCCGCTGAAACACCAGCATATTGCCTAATCTCACATGATCGCGTAATTGAACATACACCAATAAGTGCTGTAGTAATGCACAACCTTTTTCTGTTTTGTTTCAAGCTTCTTGCGAATAGAGACTATAGATGTATGAATTGTTTGTGAGAGAAATCTGGGAAACTATTTCTTAAGATGCCAGTAAAATTTATGTAAGAGGCTTATAAAAGAGACATTTCTTTAAAAAGTTTGTTACTCGGAAATCAACGCATGTTATAGACACGCATGATAAAGAATTTCCTTCGTTGAAAATATGATGTGATAAATCATCTTCTCATGTGTGCCTATATCATTCAAGCGCCACAAAATGTTATCATGCACATAAAAATGTTACTTTATTGGAAAATTATTAACCTCGAGATAATTAACAGTCAGATTCCAACCATAATTATTTTTCAAATAGTTTAGTTTTCAGTTAATTTTCAAGTTTAAAAAAAATGTATTTTTCACAAATAAATGAAATTAAATATATGTTAATGTAAGAAGCTGTTTTTTATTCATGACAATATTCGCTGAAGTTTACAAAATTCATTTATCCGTATGCATGAAACACTATTTCACAATAACAGTACATCAATATTATCATTGTCGACTTACATGGACTTTGGGAGACTCTTTTTATGTTCCCATGGATGAAACTCCGTTAAACCAGGAATCAACACTTGCTTATCATCATACCAGCTGAGGGCAATCTTGTTTTGTTTAATCGAGTGTACCTCATGTTTTCGACTTCGTATATATTGAGTGCAGACCAAGTTTTGGCAAGAAATTAGGTACTGCTTTCAATAATAGAATGTTATTGTTCTCACAGTAGAAACTTTTGATCCTTTAGCTTTCTTTTTTCTCCCTCTTCTCCCAAAACTTCAGCTGCGTATAATCTTGACCACAAAATAATAAACTTAGTTATTATTTTCCCATTCATTTCATCTTTCAGCAAACGCAATATTTTATTGTTTAGGAGACGTATCCCGTAAAAATGATTTGGTAAATAGTCTGAAGTATCAAATTTGTGTAAAGCTCTTTCAATATAATCGTAAACGTTGGGAACTGTGAGTTGATATAATAAACTGTCTATTCTGAATATAATTATAGTGAAAATCATAAATAATTATTTTTTATGTGTCAATAACAGCAAATCCTGTATGAATTGGTTTATTAAAATTAATGTCTGCTTAATTCCTTTAAATGATAACCATGTCTTCACCACATATGGTGCAGCTATGAAAATTTGTCTTGCGATTAAACTTTCCGCACCATACCGTCCCTCCCATTTTGTAAAATGTCTCACATCTTTGTGCTTTCTAGCGTTCTCCTGTATTTAGGTCAGTGTAATCTTTTAACCATGTTTTCTGTTTAAATTTTATATTTTTCTCTGGTAGTAAATGTGGTACTAATTTCAAAATTGTGCATTTTGGGATGGGAAGTACGAAATGTTCTGGTCATAAATGTAAGTCTTTATATAAATAATCAAGCTTTTCTTGATATTCTGAATCTGCTTCAAGTAAATAACCTTCTGGCAAATCATCAGGAATATTGAAAACGTTGGTTCATTGTCAAAATTTTCAAACCGATTAATAATTTCATAATATGGCTATAAATATTAAAGTACATTATGCTAGACTCTGCTCCGTTTGGAATGAAATCTAATACCATAATTCTCTTATTTACTTCCACATATCTGCTTGAGAATTTGGAAACCCCACCCCAAATGCCTTTTTACTAAATAATAACAGATCCAAATCCATATACAAATTAGGTTCGATTCATGTATGTTTCAGCAATTCATCAGAAGTAAATCGCCGTGCTGCGTAATAGTTTCATGGACCTAAATTGTAAGTTGATGAACAAGTTTTTCTAAAATTTTTAAAAATATGAGCCAAAAGTAAAATATTGGGGTTTGAATAAAAATCAGAGTACTTGCCCAAATTTTTCACATTGAATATTTTCCTAACTTTACATGCATTCTGATCACCTTCTTCTAAAATATTTGATTTATTCCATTGAGGATAAAAAGCCTCTTTCGATGGTAACCATTTATGCATTTTGTCATTTATTTTTCTCAATTTCCACCTCCTATGTTGTAGCACTACATTCTGTTGCTGAAATAACATTTAATTTTAAACTTCCGTATTTTCAAGATAATATTTATTTGTAAAGTTATCATTTCCCTTGCATGATCAAGAAAACTTTCAGAATCTTCATGTTGTATGTTTATCATTAGCCTTGTTCTAATTCGACTTTTAAAAGCGGTCTCTAACTCCACCCACCTGATCATTTTTTTATCCATAGCATTATTGACACCGTTTCTTTTTTTGTTGTAACTTTTCCAATTTAAGACTTTTTGATTACAGAAAATCAATTTTTGTTAGATTCCTCATCCTCTCTCCAACATGCAACTCCTTTTTCTCTCAAAATTTGGCTTATTATTTCAATGTTCTGAGTGCCTTTCCGGAAATGTTACACATTGAATACTAGCTAAATGTACATTGTACACTAAACTTAGGCGGAACTGTATATTGTTTTATTGCTTTAAATTTTTCTACCTACTCACTTAGAGGTTCGCTATCAACTGAGCAACTTGTAAAAATCTGAGTTATATATGTATATTGTACATAGAACCGTTATTAAAAATTATAAAGTACCTGTACACTGTAGTTGGCTTCTAAGAGCGGCCCATAACTTTTTGTTAAAATTTCCTTATCTAGAGTTCAGACAATATACCGCGTGGCCGATCTACGTCACTCATACGTTAAGCCAAAACGTAAGCCTTACGTTGCTTGGTCTTTAATCTTATTATGTTTAAGCGTTCCATAAATATAAATCACTTGTCTAACAAAATTTCTTCTATATTTTCAATACTGAATTCCTTAGCGATTCTCGCTTTGATATCTGGCAACGGGGAGTTGGCGTCATATTTTTGCACAGAAATGATCGAAAAACGTAATCATGACGTCCATCAGTCTCTTATTTTATCAACAAATGCATTATTCGCATATTCTATAAGTACGCGTCTCTCATCCGACGTCATCTCTGTGATATTTTTAGTTAAAAATACCTCAGCGGTTCACCCTTTAATATTTGCCGACATGAAGCTCGCGTCATATTTTCTCCAATAATTAGGCAAAAACGTAAGTCTAACGTTGTTCAGTCTTTGATTCTGTTAACATATTGAATTGTTTGAACGTTCTATAAATATACATCACTCATCAGTTCCATAACTTTGAATCATTTTTCCTATTCTAATCTGTGCAATTGCTCCTCAGATTATTTTATTATTTAGCATGGACATTAATCTTTTTTCAACATTCACTTTATGACATTGGAAAATTGAAGATTCATTGTTCACACGTCATATTAATAACCTCTCAAATCTATCAAACTAGAAGGTAGATGCTTTAAGGTTTAACATGGAATAGGACTATGTCGGTGATTGTGTCGGTAACTCAGGTAACTGAATCTGCAGTAAATCCTCAAAAAAAAAAAGCGCAACTCACGGTAAGGGATAGAATCTACGTAACTCACGCTGAAAAATACAAGGGTCGTTCCAAAAGTATGTAAGTTCCGATATTTTATAAATTGGCGGGAAAAGGTCGGGCAGAGAAATATTGAACGGCTATATTTCCGTTTGTATCTCAGGACATCTAGCCCAATCATTTTAGAATTTTGTCACTGGAAAAACCGCGGGCGGCGATTTTTGGACGCAGTCAAGTTTGCCCCGTGAAGTAGGTGAAGAAATCACAAGATTGCCCAAGAAATAATGACCGGGAGTGTCTGATTTTGGATCTGAGTGTTGGATTTTGTGTTTTCGTCGATTTTCACGCGTATTTTGCATTTCTCGATAGAAAAGGTGAGAAACTCATTTATACAGATTCTTACTCTCTACAATTTTCATCTGAATGATATTTTTGTAAAAAAAAATTTTATTTCTTGCTAACCATGAGCGAAAAGTGTGGAAAATTAGGAAAGTGACACAGCTTTTTCCACTATTCGACTATTTGTATTGAAAATAAGTGGCACATTTAAATAGCAAAGATGCAGGGGACTCAATTTCCAACAACTTTTGTATGCACAAGTTTTTTGTGTGACGTGTAGACGTGTAGCTGTTAGACGCAGTATATGTGTTACCGACAAAGCTCGAAGTGGCGGCAAACCTAACAAGGGGAAGGCCTCCTCCGGGAAATTCAAATTTTGACGAGACCACTTTTAATCGACAGAGAATCGAAAATAAACTAAAGTACTTCCGGCGTTTTTCCCATTGGGCCGTAGTTTTTTTTTCATGAATTTTTAAAGCGATCGCATTAGTAGCAATAGTAGGGGAAATATCGTCGTCAAACACACTATATACTGCACAATTAACGGCACTGGCATTTGCAGAACTTTCGTCTTCCATTTTCCGCTAGAATTTTGTCTGATCCTTCACGTTCGAAAACTAGAGGAGCCCAGGCTCTTTACCACTGCGCCATCGGCGATTGTTGACAGTGTGTCGCGTGAACTCGTGGGCCCTTGGGCGGCGCGGTGCTCGTGCGGCTCGCCGACCCGAAACTTTGAAAAATCATTAAAAAAAAACTACGGCCCAATGGGAAAAACGCCGGAAGCACTTTCGTTTATTTTCGATTCTCTATCGAATTGGCTAGGCAATGTGCGTATTGCGGACGCGTTTCAGGGAAAGTCCGAAATACTCTGTGATTTCGGGCTTTGCCTGGAATGAATTCTGGCAAACTTGAATGTGCCAAATGTGCTTTAGGCAAAGTTGGAAGCAACTTCAACTTGCTTTATTTTAGGATGCAGAAAGCTGTTATCCTTGGGTCGCTTCGTGTCCTCAAGACAGACGAGGGTTTTGTCGGCCTGTCGTTGTACTACAATTGTAGTGTCGATTCGTGCACAAACGCCCCGAGCAACCAGAGCGACGACAATGACAACCACGATGACCTTTTAGAGTTTTAGACGATTCCCCTGTGGACCCAGAAAAGAGTTGCACTGACAACGTGGCCGCAACTGAATGTTAAACTCAGAGTGAAACACAATCTTGATACAATACCTACGTTTAACATCCAACAAAAAGATTTGTATTAAAATAAAGTCGCAAATAACCATTCCATTTTAATAAAAATGAAAAATATAATGAAAAAAAAAATTAATAAAAAATTAAAACCTGTGGATATGGGCATGGGCAAACTACATGAAAAATATGCGATATGGGCAAACAACATGAAACAACAAGCCCAGACCTCTACCTCTGCGATGGTGTGGAGATGTGTTACGAGTCATTTTCGCCGTGCCTCTGTGTTGAGAGCGTTCCCGACCGTCATCCACACGTCGCACGAAAAAGTTGTTCATGCGAAAGTTGTTGAAAATTGCGCTCCCTGCAACTTTGATATTCAAATATGCCACTTATTTTCAATGCAAATAGTCAAAAAGTGGAAAAAACTGCGCAGCCTTTTCTAATTTTCCACACTTTTTGCTTATTGTAAGAGACAAATAATTTTTTTGGAACAATATCGTCTATATAAAAATTGTAGAGAATCAAAATTCCTACAAATTTGTTTCTTACCTTTTTTATCGATAAATGCAAAATACGCGTGAAAATCGACAAAAACACCAAATCCAAGATGGCGGACACTTCCGGGAATTATTTTTCGGACAATTTTGTGATTTCTTCATCTGCTTCGCGGGGGAAACTTAATTGCGTCGAAAAATTGCCGCCCGCGGTTTTTTTTTATCTTTCTCATATCGAATTTGATCTAAAGTCATTGGGCTGATCACTGGATTTTCATCAGGTCATCAGCTGTTTTTCTTATCAGTTTCATTGTAACCATGAAACTGACCCTGACTAGCGTTCGCGATTATCAAGTGCGATCTATAATCAAATTTTTGGTCTCAGAAGGTGTTGGTGTTTCTGAAATTCACCGTAAGGGCACTTAAGTATATGGAGAAGGAGTCATCAGCATCGAAATTTTTCGAAGGCGAAAGAAAAGTTTCCTGGGAGGGCGAATAAGTGTGCATGACGAGTCTTTTCAATGGAGATGCTCGGTGCACCCTAGGTACTATTATTAAAAAATGTCATCTAAGTCTTCAACTAAGGATTTGAAGTCAACCGCCGCCAAACAAAAATCGGCACAGAGTGGTAAACTGGTGGTCTGCAAAAACTTTAACCACGAAACAAGAAATGCATTGAGCGGCTTGGCGATTATGTTGAAACATAATAGAGATCCTGACGAATAGAAATATATAATTTTTTCTTAATTTATATTTTTTTTCTGTTTTTCCCAGCATGCTGGAACTTACTTTTGAAATGATCCTCGTAGAACCTACGCGACTCGCAGTAACGGATAAAAACTACGCAATTAACAAAATGCAAGTTTTTGGGAGACCGTGTGGAGAGTACAAATAGTTTTGACAATTCAAGTGTTATAATTTCAGAGAAAATAAAGTGTTCCTATATCCAATGATCATCGCAAAATGAAGTATAACCTGAACCTTATGTTCAAAACAGATAGTGATGTTTGCTATGTAATTGAAACAGTATGGTGTTTGATGTAGCCTCAAACTTTTTAGAAGTTTTAAATTTGTTTATGTGAAATTATTTACCCACATATTCGATTTTCTCGTTCTTCTATGCGCATATTAAGTTACCTGCTTCCTTTCTGTAACTGATTATTTCAGGTTACTTGACGTCTATACTTACCTTCCAATGACAGTGACGAAACTGTCGACTTTTCCTTCTTCTCCTCGCCTTTTATATTATACAAGCTTCAACAGTTTCTGAGAGTAACTCAAAATCCGAAACAAATGAAGTTACGTAGTTTCTATCCGCTGCAGCGAGTTGCGTTTTATGCTATCCGTCCCTATGAGTTGCTTCGATTCTATTTGTTAGCGCGATTTACGTAGATTCTATTCGACAACGTGAGTTGCGTACTTTTTTTAGGACCGATCGAAATGTGCTTCTCATACTGATACTGATATTGATGTTATTTTTATAATATTATAGGTAGATTTTATTTTATTCCCATATGATATCAGTATCAGGTTACCGTATTTCGGAGATATCCTCGAGAGTGGATTCTCTCTAAGATGATAGAAGTTTTGGTGAGAACGAAGCCAGAGAACGTGGTTGTTAGTCACTTGCTTGGGAGCGAGGGCAATTCAAATTATCCAGCTAATAGTTAAGTTTGACCAGTGCACGACTTCGAACTGAAGAGTTCAGCCTTAGATCATGGTGTATCTAAGTGGGTAGTTTGAAGAGGGACAAAAGTAGTTATCTTGAATGTTGGAGGAGAGTTTCGTCAGTCTTACTAATGGCCAATTCAACTCCCGTAGCGTAAATGGAATGAGGATCCTGTGGTTACTTGGTCCTGTCTTTCCACCTTCGACTACCGATACTTATTCCAGAGCCATCTGGATTTGGTAAATGAGGGAGTTTGCTCTTGTTAAAGGGAACTCGGGGTGATTTGTACTCTTTGCTTCACAGCATGATTTGATGTCAAACCCTCGTCGGTGTACAGTGGAGCAAAAAAAAATCTGCAAAGAAATCAATTCTTAACCTCAATTGATATAATACACTCAGATTGGGCTCAAAAAGGATGTTTGCTAGAAAAAATTTATGGCAGCAATCTTTTTAATTATTGTTTGTAAGGTCGTCCTAACGAAAGCCAGATACTCGTCTGTGAATGTTGTGTATGTATAACATTAAGCCATTTCCCTTTATTCGGGGTAGGCGTGACACTACTCGATTCGGGTAGTGTTTCTAGGTGGATAGTTTATTGTAGTAAATAACTACAAGTGTGGGCTCACCTCTCCCACGACATGCCAACAGCACGTAGTTAGTAGTATTCCCGGACGGTCACCCATCCAAGTACTAACCGCGCTCAACACTGCTTAACTTCAGTGATCTAACGAGAACTGGTTTTTTCAGCGTGGTATGGCCGTTGGCCATAATAATTATCGTTATTAAAAAACACGATGAAGAATCAGATCGAAAATATCGGAAAGATACTATGACTGGGCTCTGCATACAGAAAACAACCGCATTCGTTGAAAAATATACAAATTCTGAAATTATATACAAATGTTGTTTCAGTAGTCAACAATTGTTGTCAATTCAAGGAGTATTATAGCGAAAATTCATAGCAGAGGCATTTTCAGTTTCTTCCGTAAAATAATTGAGCCCATTCTTTAAAAAATAGTCCAACTCTGAAATTCTTGAAATCAATAACAATTCTCGTAATACTTGCGAAGTACCAAAACAAAGATTTATCGAAAAAATATTCTCAATTGACTGCGTGGAGAAAAACTAAGCCCTTTTGTGGCCAAATATTAAAAGTATGAATTTGGGTATAAAAATGGTCGGCACAATTGTAAAATATCAGCTATTTTTAATTAATGGCAATAAATCCTTAATTTATCCAACATTTATTACCGTAACTATTCATTTAATTTAATCCTAAGAAATAACTTTTGTTCAATAATTCCTCTATAACGTAATAAAAATTTTTTCAACTTATTTTCATCCACTGGAGGTTATCTCTAGATTGTTAGAGCACAAACATTAGGTCCTTTTCAATGATTCTAAGAATCTTAAAAAACAGGGAATTCCGAAAAGTAAAAAAAATGTCAATTTTGTTGTTGAGTAAGAAATTAGCCAAATGTTTTATCAAAAATCGAAACACAAAAATCTTTTCCAAATATGAGAAGTTTTCATTTGAAAAAAAACGTCTAAATCAAGTGAATAGTGCAGGCTAAAAATCGATTTGCCCATAGATACTTTTTTTTGCCCCACTGTACGGCGGTGCGTCTGTGGATACATAAAAGGAGAAAGTGAGAAAAAAAAGAAAGGAGCAGATTGGAATACATTGGCAGGAGCAGAATGAATCTCTTCGCTAATAAAGCTCGTCCCCTTCGACTACGTATATGCCAGGATGAGATTGAAAAGTTTCCCCTTCGAACCTTTCACACCGATTTTGCCCAAGCAGGAATTAACAAACTCATGCTAATTATAGCGAGTGCTCCTTTTAAATTATTTATTACAACGACGAATTAATGAACAGTAATTGTTCTCATCCTAATGCGCTTCTGTTAACCCTGGGTGGAAACGCCAGATTTCAGTTGAAAGTTCGTCTGAAATTAATGGAAGATGGAACGGACGCTGAAAGTTTAAAGAGATGGATATCACTTTTCATTTATAAATACGAGTAAAGTGATTGAACTGTCCAGACTAGAAGCTTCTGACCTTTTAACTAATTAAAATATTGAAAACGTCAAAGTAGGAAAAGTTATTGGAAAAAGCTATAGAATCAAGATCACTTTTTTAGATCAAAATATAAGAGCCTAGAAACTGCTTGTGATATTGAATATCTAAAACTAAATTTCCATGACGATTCTAATATTTGAAAAAGCGAAAGGACAGGTCTGGGCAGAAAGTATTTAATACTGCTTCTGATAAATGTTTCATTCAATAGAATTCATGTTTGGGGGCACTTTTTTCATTTCACTCCTTAGCAGAAACAAATAAAATCCTGCATATTATCGAGAATATAATTTTGTGTATAGAAAGGTTCCCAGCAAAAGCAGTCCGGATTTACGCTCTTCCGAGAATTGTTGCCACTGCGGTTTCGTGGTGAGAGAGGAGTTCGCGGGGTCGAAAAAGGTTTATTCAACCATGTGTGACCACCACCAGCATAGCGACAAACACTCAGTGCGCGGGTACTCACGCGCTTACATTATGTAATATTATGTATTCTACTTGTATATGGTTCAGATAGCCCTGTCTCTTAATGTTCGGACGGTCTGGATTGAGTGTCAAGAACAAGGCAAGCAATGCCCGAAACCGTTCTTCATTCCAAGTTCCAGTGTGATAGAAAAATAATTTCCTCAATTGATACTATCTTTCGCCACTGAATCTAAAATTATATCTTCAATATTGCAATTAACTAGATGAGTTTTTCCATATACTTTTTGAATTTTATTGATAAAAAATAATGTGAAATGTCAAAAATGATATATCACTTATTCAAATTTTTTCTCAATTATCTATTCGGAAAAAGTCACTATACAAATAAATTAAAGAATCTTTACACCAGTACATTGTGTATTTGGAAACGATTAGGAATCGACTTGAATTTTTTGCTAGATGTGCGCCGCACGTACGAGCTACATACGCGTGCATGTGACCCGAGTATCATATGACATAATATTTTGACAGCTAAAAATAGTGCAATTAAGTTCACAGGTTTGAGCGTCATGTCCCTAACCTCATTATCAACACACGGTCCTATAAAAATGAAAATAATAAATAACTTGAAAAAAAAAATTTCTGAAGTATAAAGGGATAGTGGGGCTTAGTGCCGGTGCGGGGCATGGCGAATATTACAAATCATTTTTGTTGCTTTTTTTTTTTAATTTTTGGCAGTAGATAGTTTTTTTTAGTTGGAAAAATAGTGCTGTGATGCGAAAATCACGAATTAATTAAATGATCGAATAATGACGTGATTAAAAAACGGGTTTCATTAATAACATATGTCCTCTGATAATGTGATCCTCTCACTGAAAAATATAGACATTAAAATATCATAACAATTGTCATTCATGGGAGATTCAATTCAAAGCCCCGCGTGGCATAAATGTGCTATATAAAACTGTGCAAAACATGATTGTAACTATTGCTCCAAATTATAAAGATTATTGCGAATATATGGAAGTTAGAATAATATGATTTGCAGGGCTATCCACTAATTACAAAATACTGGTTATGAGAATAAAACAAATTCTGTGTGAATTTTCAGTTTTCTCGTTTTAGTACCACCCGAGACTGTTTCTTTTAAGTCTTGTTTCAATACCTGAAATGAGCCCTGAAATGATACTCTTTCTTTGCATACTGCGTGCTGTGCGGATTAATTTGTACGCGTGCGAGTCGGTACGCCATCATAGTGCGCACATGTTGTTATCTGCGGGTGGATTGCAGGCCCTTTTAAGTACTTCTTTATTTATTATTTGTAAACGAATTCCTATTGAATTTTGAAAGAATACGTAATTATGCTTCGATATACGTACTTTACTGAAATATTGAAGAAAATTATCAACCTTCAACATCAACTTTTTAGCAATCACCATTAAAATAATAAATTAGTGAGCTTAGTATTTGCAATCGTGTTGAAGTTATGAATTTTTAAATAGCAGCAAAATTCAGCACGTAAGAGTTGGACTAAAACGAATTAAGGATATTTAATATAATTGTTTAAATTCATCACTAAGGTGTGTTTCTGCAGGAATGCAGTCCAAAACTTTTGCTCGATCCATTGAAGAGATTAGCGCTGAACTCGGGAACTGAGTTACATCAAATTACAACTGTTACGGGAACAATATACAGTCATGAGCAAGAAATAGTTGTTTTACATACATTGAGCGTTGAGTCATGTTGCAGTTGCAAGTATTTCTCGTGTCAGGGTGTGTTTCCTACTTACATAAATTTCATTACGTATATATGTCTGGGTATACGTACAGAAACAGCTAGGTACAGTGATAAAGCCGGAGGTAAGAGCATATATATCTAATCTAAATCATCTATAAGCCCGTGAACCATTCTGCAATCTATCTACAGATTACTCGTCTCTAATCTTGTCCTCGACCCTGATTATTATTGAAAGTCTTATTATGAAATGTCGTAATGAAAGTTGCAGGTTGATCGATAAATTGCAGAACTGCACTATGCCCTCAGAAATATCGGGCTCTACCCATCCATTACCATTTAATACACATTCCACGAATTTATTGGTATCGAGAGTGGCGAGAGAGAACTTGTAAAATTCAATATTGCAAAATATGTTAGAAACATGGTCCAAATTTACTATTATAATTGCTGTGTATCGAATTTTGTATTCAATTTTCGATGAATAAAACTATATTCCGCTAGAATAAAATAGGCAAAAAAAGTTTCTGTGGACAAATTGATATTCAGAAGCCATTTTTAACCGATTTGAACGTGTTTTCCTTCAAATTGAAGCTAATAAAATTTTGCATAAATCTGTCATGGCAAATTTCAAAAAAAGTTTTCTGTTTGTTGTTTATTTGATAACAAAAATGAAAAAAAAAAACAAAAAAAAAATTTCAAAAAAGTATCGGTTTTCGAGAAATACTTGGATTCAATTCGAAATACCTAGAATCAATGAAGCAACTATCCATAAAAGTTGTCTGATAACTAACAAATTGTTAAAAAATTATTGAATTTGTTATAAACAAATAGATGAGTGAAAATGGATGCATGGGGATTGGCAGCGATTCGCCAATTGATTCGCACTATTTTTGAACAATTTAGAGAAATAAACCGTTTTTTAATCAATTTTATTAAAAATAATAAGTAATTTTTCATTTTATAAACAAATTTTATAAACAATTACCCACAGCAGGTATTTATGATGAAATAAATCAAATTTTTTCTCCTAATTCTTCCCAAAATTTTACAAAAATTTCACTTACTGATCATATTAAGTCATCCAATAGCAATTGATGATTGTTTAAACAAAGTTAATTAACAAATGCACTGTTAGGCTATTTATATAGGTAAAGACTTGGTTTTTTCTTCGTATTAAAGTGTAAATAGCTAGTTTCTAGATATTCTTATAGCTTACATGACATTCAACAATTTCTATTGTTAATAACAATTGTTTGAACAAATTTTTTTCATACTAGGCATTTTGCAACCAAAAAAAAATGCGTTTTAAGGTATCAACAGCCTGTTATTCATTAATGGCTCTTTGGTCATTGGTCAAAAATAATTGATAATTGTTTAAACAAACTTAATAAAAAAATTCATTTTTCGGCTATTTCTGAAGGTAAAAACTTGGTTCTTTCAACGTGACCAACTTTGAATGAGTAATTTAAACATTTTTTCCAGAAACTTCGATAACGATCAACTGTTTTTATTGTTATCTATCATTTTATAGAAAGAATTTTTTCCTCATACATTTTTGAACACAAATGCTAATTTCACAACCAACGTCGGCATCATTGCATAAGGTTCTAATTCATGGTACAAAAATAATCGACTCCCTCGTTGTCCCAACAGGTCAATCATCAGAAGAGGCACATGAACCTTAGAATAAGGACTTTAAAAGATGTAGGGAAAACAACACCAGAAAAAGCAGTCGTATTGACACAAATGCTGATTTACTGCATTACCTCTTATTCTCCGCTGATCTTTACATAACGAGTTTCAGAACAGACTTCGTAAAGTCAGAAAGACCATTGCTTCTGGACGCTGAAGCGATGATTCTAGAAATTGACTAGTTTGTGTAATATGTCTGCTCAGCAGTACAAAATCTGATAATTTCTTTAACACATCATTGTTTGTTACCAATTGATAGCAAGGAGTTCTGTCTGAATAATTGTTAATATATTCCATAAAAAACGAATTTTTTGCGTAAAAATGTATGGGAGGACAAAGATTTGTCTATAAAATAATTAATAACAATAAAAACAGTTGATCGTTATAGAAGTTTCTGAAAAAAATGTTTAAATTACTCATTTAAAGTTGGTCACGTTGAAAGAACCAAGTTTTTACCTTCAGAAATAGCCGAGAAATGAATTTTTTTATTAAGTTTGTTTAAACAATTATCAATTATTTTTGACCAATGCTTAAAGAGCCATTAATGAATAACAGGCTGTTAATACCTTAAAACGCATTTTTTTTGGTTGAAAAATGCCTAGTATGAAAAAAATTTGTTTAAACAATTGTTATTAACAATAGAAATTGTCGAATGTCATGTAAGCTACAAGAATATCTAGAAACTAGCTATTTACACTTTAATACGTAGAAAAAAACCAAGTCTCTACCTATAAAAATAGCCTAACAGTGCATTTGTTAATTAAATTTGTTTAAACAATCATCAATTGCTATTGGATGACTAAATATGATCAGTAAGTGAAATTTTTGTATAATTTTTGGCAGATTTAGGAGAAAAAATTTGATTTATTTCATCATAAATACCTGCTGTGGATAATTGCTTATAAAATTTGTTTACAAAATGAAAAATTATTCATTATTTTTAATAAAATTAATTAAAAACGGTTTATTTCTCAAAATTGTTCAAAAATAGTGCGAATCAATTGACGAATCGCTGCCGATCCTCATGAATCCATTTTCACCCACCTATTTGTTTATAACAAATTCAATCAATTTTTTAACAATTGCTAAGTTATCAGACAACTTTTATGGATAGTTGCTTCATTGATTATAAGTATTTCGAATTGAATCCAAGTATTTCTCGAAAACCGATACTTTTTTGAAATTTTTTGTTTGTTTTTTTTTCCTTTTTTTTATAAAATAAAAAAAATAAAAAAAAACTTTTTCCAAAATTTGCCATGACAGATTTATGCAAAATTTTATTGGCTTTAATTTAGAGGAAAAAACGTTTAAAGCAGTTAAAAAATGGCTTCTGAATATCAATTTGTCCACAGAAACTTTTTTTGCCCCACTGTGGGGCGTCGCAAAAAATAGTGTGCGATACACCTGCGCGTAGGTGACTAGTAACTCGTGTGTTTGCAGGAATCATTGTAAGAAGCAGGAATAGAAAATCTCGGCAGAAAAAGTATACACAATATTAATACACACGCCTGTCCACTTTTACTGCCAAGTTTTTCTATTCCTGTTGCTTACGGCCTAAGTGCCGTTGTCTACTTTTTACTGCGAATGTTCTGCTTTTTCTGCTTTTTACAGACGTGAAATTATATCCAATTTTTCAGGCACTTTTCTATAGCTGCGTTCTGTTCACCTACGAGATATTTCCACTTTTTATTATCGACGGCTCAATTATCATCACTTGATGCGAAAAGGAATAATTTTCAAATTCCAGTAATATCCTAATGTGCACAAAATGTAAATCGCAAGGGAATCGCATATTTTGAATCATTGAAATGCGGCAAGTGGTTATTTTTTGAGGCCCAGAGGATTGGACAGAGTTGCGGCAGGGTGCGAATATTTATGCCCCAGGAAAACCGGGTGAAGTGGAAGCGTCGAGATTCACGGTGGCCAGCTGAGAGGAAAATGTAGCAAGGGTCGTGGATTTGCGCCGCAGACGCCGTAAACACAAATTTATTAACGGCTCGGCGCCTACCAGAAAACCACACCCCACACTACAATCCCTCTTGTTCGCGACTTTATCAAGATTGAGGGTAACTTCCCAACTGAAAAAACGATTTTCGACCATTGTTTTATTTCCTAACTCTCACCTACCACTCAATCGTAGATGACAATTTTGACCTTTTCGGGCTTTCAGAAATCAAGATTCTCTTAAATTGGCACTAAAGGAAACTTTGCGGGAGGCATCTCATGGGGATTACTTAAATCTTTCTGATTTCAGACGAAATAATTGTTTGGCTATTGACAGTTATATATCGGGGTCTAGAAAGCATTACCACTATCTCTGTGAGTAAATATACGCTGTCAAGATTACCTGGAAGTTGATTATAATAGTGTATCTTAATTAGAAATATTACCAAGTTTATTGAAATTCTTTGATAGCTTCTCCTACCCTGGGACAAACAAACACACACACACACGCGCGCGCGCACGCACGCACGCACATATGTATATATATGTATATATATATATATATATGTGTGTGTATATATATGTATATATATATATATATATGCGGGTTTGGTTCCGTTGGAATCGAACCAAAGGACCTATGACAAAGCCACCGGACGCGTCCTCGGTTTGCG
The DNA here is from genome assembly GCA_932178445.1 of Andricus quercusramuli. Lineage (NCBI taxonomy): Eukaryota > Metazoa > Arthropoda > Insecta > Hymenoptera > Cynipidae > Andricus > Andricus quercusramuli. The sequence continues at coordinate 252,352 of CAKNXH010000550.1, forward strand.
AATAGTGGGTCCCTGTACCAAGGGTTTCTGTTGAATATAATTACAACAGTTAACAGGCGATCGAGGACAATTGTTTAGAGATGGTTCCGAAGGAATTAGCTGCCAAGCGAAGGCACAACAACTATGTCAAAAGTGACTCTGGGATACCGGGCGACCTATGAGAGTATGCCGTCTGATCCTTCCATGCAGGGCTTCACCAGGATTGATTAACACTTTCCCTAGCTGCTCGGCGGAACATAAATAACACCAAAAAACCACCGAAAAGTTGTACATGCGGTTCAGAATGATCAAAGGCGCGGAGTTCCCGAAGATAAGTCGGCAAACAGTGCTGATCACCCTAGAGTTCACTGTGCTGAAAATAATTCAGATGTAAACAGGACGACGAACTGGCGAAACGCTGACACTGAGTGGACAGATCGACTCAAGGATAACTTGCTGGAATCCTACGAGCGGCAAGATTATCCCTGTTCACGGAGACTTCATAGCGCGTATGCACAGTCTGTGGTCCCAGACACACCCAGCGCTCACCAGGTTTCGCATCAACCTTCACTAAGTCAAGCTGCCTACTTCTGAAAAACTGAATATATATGCAGAGCGCTTCCCCAACCGTTGCATGATGAAGCCTTAGATGTAGAGGAGGAAGCGACATGAACATCAGCTACGAAAAAGTACGCTCTCCTTGAGAGATGATAGCGATTTCATGACTGGAAAGAACATTGACATCCAGATTCCTCCGAAGCCCCAAGATCTGGCTGAGATGGATGCCTTCCTTTGTGAGGGTAAGTCGGTAGAGTCCCACCTCGGAACCATCAATTGTTCAGTTGATGGTGCTGCGAGAGCTCCGGCTGATTTGAATCAAAGGCTGAAACTGATGATGTATCAAAAGACCAAACGACGCTTGCATCAACTAAACAGGAAGGTTAGATGAGTGGGACAGAATGCGTCTCATATTCAGTGTGTAATTGACTGCATAACATCCAATGTGCCGTTCACGTCAAGGGTCCGAAAGTTGGCCCACGAGCCGAGGATCTACCATCACACACTAAGCAAGTCACAGCTGCTGACAATATCGCAGCACATTGTTGACAAAGTACGAATGTTATCCGACGCAAGGAGGAGAATACAGCAGAGGAAGGGGTGGGTCAGCACCAATCAACTGTTTCTCGCTGACCCATTGAGCCTCTTCAGCGACCTCCCTGTTTCTGTCAAAAATCCACCTAAGAGCTTCTGCGAAAGAAGTTTACTAATACAGAACAAGATCTAGCCCGCATGGTTACTTTATATTTAAACACGAATACGCTCATTCCGCAGTGGCTGGTTTTAGGACGCACTATACTCCTACTAAAGAATGGCAGCTTGTCCAACCTAGAGAATTACAGAACAATAATTTGTTTCAACATGCCGTATAAGATCCTTACAGATATTCTAAACGACAGGGTTCTTCGAGCAATTGGGCCTTTGTGGAGAGAGATGTACAAACAAAGAGGCTTGAAAAAAGATGTAGCAGCTGCGAAAAGAATCTGCTTATTGACAGGTGCGTCTGCGAGGACGCAGCAACCTACCAGCGAGCCCTGTCGATGGCCTGAATCAACCTGTCATAGACCTATTATTCATCTGTTCGACAACGTAAAAATTTATCCACACATAGTGAGATGCATAAAGAGATTGATGTCCCTTTGGAAAACTAGATTTACTATCCCATCTGTAAATTATCGTGTCACGACGAACAGCGTCACCTTCCAGAAGGCGTCTTTTAGAGCGTCTTTTAGGGCTTGTTGTTAGGCATCTTAACACTCAAGAGAGTTAATCATGCGTAGGTAGTTCCATGGGCGAAACACGAGCTTGCAATCGCCGATATCGCCACGCGGCAGATTATGCATATGCAGAAGAGCTTGGATTTAAATTCGTTGTTTCCGCCAGTATATATCCCACGTTGTCAAGGTGGGTTAGGACTACTGATTCTCATATCTTTATAGCCGAATAGTTCTGGGTACAGCTTACATAGTTGCAAATGCAAACAATCCTTTTCTTAAAACGGTTAGGAAACACGAGATGATTGGGGAAGAAGCGTTCCTTCACAAATCCAGGAGCAGATGCCCGAAACCCTTGGCCTGAATTTCAACATTAGGAGTGAGGAATCTGCATTACTCAATTTGAATGTTTCACTTCCGAAAGTAGAGAAAGCAGACTTGGAAAAATTCCGCTAATAGCTACTCGACAATAAAATGCACGGAAACTTTCATTGAGATATAGAAGATCAGTCATTGTCGATGGATAAAACTTTTGCTTTCTTCTGATCATCAGGACTTAATTGAGGTATAGAGTTTTATTTTCGCGTGCCAGGACGGTGTCTATTCTACCCTAGTATACCGCGACCGCATTTTACGTCAAGGAGATCCTAACGTTAGGTGCAGTGAGTGCCATTCACACACTGAGTATCTAAAATACATACTGTATGGATGTCCTTATCAAGCGGGGAATACGTATCTCTACAGACATAAAATGCGGCTCTAAAAGTGCCTCACTGTACCATCTTTATCGCTCTTACGGAGTTGTCCATGACCTTGCCCTGTGAAACGCTCCGAAGCAGATAGAAAACGAGAAATTATAATTTTTCTGAAAGTACGATTTTCGGACTACATCACTGCTAAGGAGAAGGAAAAAGAGAAGAAGTATCAAGACCTTTAGAGTGAGCTGCTACGACTGCGCCCAGAATATTCTGTTAAAATAATTATCCTTGTGATCAATGTTCTCGGAGATGCGGAACTATCACAGTTTCGTAAACTCAAAATCATACCCTTCGCTAAAAACATGCCGTCTCCTCAAGAAACGCAAGGATTTCACTGGCCTGTCATCGTAATTTCGTCGTGCTTTGTGGCAACTAATCACACGGTCAGGTGACGTGGCCGTAGGTGTAATTTAACGCGGTTCTACAGGAAGCCAGTGTCATTTTCGTAGATAGCAATTGCAGCCAGTGGGATCTTGCGGTAGTTATATATACATATAAAATGTACAAAATTTTTACTTTTAGGCATTCAAAGGTAAATTGTTTTATGTCCAAAAGTTTAGAACTTTTTCCACCTGAAAGCCCTTTCCAGCTGAATAAATTGGAAATCAAAATTTTCATGTAAAACATTTAAAACGTAGGTACATATATCGTCTGCTCCATACAATCTGGAATTAAGTTTGGGTAAGTCCATATAAAGAATCAGATTTCAATTTTTCTGGATATGGAACCAAGTAAATTTTTATCGATCCTGACATTTTAGGTTTTTTTTTTAAATTTATTTTCCTGTAATACTCACCATTATGTAGAATTTGCTAGTATTTTATTAGATGCTGACGAATAGGTGTATTTGTTGATTTAATTGCGAAAAACCGAGCTATCAAAAAAAAAGTTGATGCAATAATGCAGAACATCTGAAAGCTCATTCTATACATGGCTCACGTGAGTTTGATTCGATATTAGGTATTTTCACTTCATAGTCAGCTAACTTCACTTCGTTAACTGCTGAGGGGAAAACAATGGATCAAATGCATGGGATTCGCTCCATTTCTCCGTATTTTGTTAATATCTTCGTAAAAACGCATTCTTTCTATATAAATGTATTTGAAAAATAGTTTCAATTTTTTAAGAACTATTTAGTGAGATAATGAAATGGTGATAATTATTATTCATTATGAAGATATTACAAAAATAAAGTTTTGTTCCATGCATTTATTTGATCCTTTGTTTTCCCCTCAGCACTCAACGAAGTAAAGTTAGCTGATGGTTAAAGTGAAAATACCTAATTATATGTAGCAGTCCATAAATGTTTTAATTGAATTGTGAAGTTTCATTTGTGTCAGTTGTGTAAAGGATTATGATTGCTTGAAATTTGGAAATAAAACTTTAACCATGAAAACTAAAATTTCAACAATTAGGTGAGAAAACAATATGCAACATTGTCCTGAATGATGAGAGATGAGAACAAGTTGATAAATACATAACATGTATTTATCAACTTGTTCTCATCTCTTATGGCCATCTAGATATATTATATCCAGGTGGCCTATTCACTAGTGACGGGAAAAGAGATGGATAGTTGGATAGGCGCATAAGAGAGGGTCAGACGGATATCGGTGGAGCAGGGTCCATTTTCAGGAGTAAAACCATAGGAAAAAAATCCAAAATGACAATTGATAATTCTATATTTGCACCGACTCACAGTGTGGCGAAATGAAAAAACTATGTTCAAAATAACCTGTAGGTCACGAATCTTAATCGATTTTCAATTTTTTTCTGAATTGAGCATTAAATTCTGAAGCAAACTGTCAAGACGAATTTTGAATTTTTGTTGTTTTAAATTTTTATATAATAGAACTGCAAATAGCGAAAAAAATGTTGATTTTTTTTCTTTTTCTTTTTATTTCTCCGTAGAAATTTTTCTCAGTGGCATCAGCCCTCAGGTTCGATGCAAAAGGGTCGGTAGAATGTAAAAAATTTGTTGACATGTGAATTCATTTGTTATAAGCAAATATTTGCAACAAATAGACAGTATGATAGATTATGTTTTCGTGAAGTATATTTATGCATCGAAATCGCTCATTCATAGCAACGAGGTGAAATGTGATCATGAAAATGTGGTATCCGATATCATTTGTTAACTTCATTAACAAATAATATAAACAAATGCATGATTTGAACAGCCTTAGACAGAAACAAACCAAATTTCGTTCCAATTGTTTCCGAATCTCATCGCCTGTGATGCACATTGATGTCTTCTTGTCTTTGATATTTTTCTCTTGACATAATTTGTTAAATTTATCAACAATTATTTAAAACAAATACAAGATTTGGACAGTTTTAGACAGAAATGAACAGAAATTTCTTCTTATTGTCTTCGAATTTCCTTCCCAGTAATGCACATTGATGTATTTTTATCATCTGATATAATTTATTGAATTTATCAACAATTATTATAGATAAATGCATGATTTGAACAGGATTAGGCAGGAATAAAACGATTCCTTTTTCGATTGTCTTCAAATCTCATTGCTTGTGATTCAGATTGATGTTTTTTGTCACCTGATATGATTTTTCAAATTCGTCAACAATTAATATGAACAAATGCATGATTTCAACATGTTTAGGGAGAAACGAACCGAATTTTATTCCGATTGTCTTTGAATGTCATTGCCTGTGATGCACATTGAGGTATTTTTGTCTGCTGATATAATTTATTAAATTCATCAACAATTATCATCAAATAATGCATGATTTGAACAGTTTTAGGCAGGAACAAACCAAATCTTCTTCTGATTGTCTTCAAGTCTTATAGCGAAGCGGTTCATTTCTGCCAAAAACCTTTCAAACCATGCATTTGTTTATAATAATTTTTGCTAAATGTAATAAATTATATCAGATGACAAAAAAAACATCAATGTGCATCACAGGCATTGCGATTCAAAAACAATCGGAAGAAAATTCGGTTTGTTCCTACCTTGAACTGTTCCAGTTATGCATTCTATAATATTATTTGTTGATAAAGTTGATAAATGATATCGGGTACCACATTTTCATGATGACATTCCACCTCGTTGCTCTGAACGAGCGATTTCAATGCATAAGTATAATTCACAAAAACATAATCCGTCATACTGACTATATGTTGTAAATATTTTTTTATAACAAATAGCTTCACATGTCAAGGAATTTTGTTTTTTCCACCGAACCTGTTGCATAAAACCTGAGGGCTGACGCCACTGAGAAAAATTTTCGCAGAGAAATAAAAAAAAAAAAATAAAAAAATCTACATTTTTCTCGCTATTTGCAGTTTTATGAAAAAATTTTATTTTGAACATCGTTTTTTCATTTCCCCCCACTGTGCGACTGTGCTATACGGCGACAAGACATGGGCCTGTCAAGGAAGGGATAAGAATGAAACTAACGCGATTAGCATGAAATCTCTGCCCACTTTTCGCGGCAAACACTGATGGATAAGTGAGAAACGAAATAATCCTCAAAGAGTACGGCGCAAAAGAGACAATAGATGACACATGAAAAATAATCCGTTAAGATGGTTCCGACTTGTTGAAAGAATGAAAGATGAACGTCTCACGAAATAAGTGTATGAAGGTAAAGTAAATGGCAGTATTCCCAGAGGCAGACCGCGGGAAGAATGGTTGGAATGTGTGAATGAGAACTTAATCCGAAAAGACATGAGAAGCCATAGAAACAGAAGGGCTTGCATGAAAAAATGCATGGACGTGAAGAAAGCTAGAGTAGTATGCCAGGACAGAAAAGTGTGGTGACGAAGGTCTACACTTGGGTTGGTCACTAGAGAGATTGATCAGCAACCTGGGTCGAAACAGTGTTGTGGAATAAACGTGTTATTAGATAAATAACACGAAAATTCTAGATCAATTTAAAAAACCTGCATCTACGCGAGTCCAAGTCCACCTGTTTAAAATTAGTATGATGAAATAATAAATTATTTACTGGTTCCCAAATTATCATCAAAACCCTGGAATGGTGACCAAGATACAATTACACATTTTAATGGTAATTAGCGCCTTCATCCTGGAAAGTGAAAAAATATTAATGTATCTATAACATTTTTTTACAATACGTTTAACAGTTTAACAGAAGCATTGAATTTTATAGTATGTGATGAATTTTAATTCCGATTGAATATATTAGGCTATTTGAAATGCTTGAAGGAAATCGCCAAATCTGGATATTCCGAATCCAATAACCGTGGCAACATTTCACGGTTAACCCAGTTAAAATCAGAGTTTCCCCGAGACACGGAAAATGTTCCACTCGTAGTTTTTCATTTTTTGGTGTGACTGTCGATGGGTTCTGAAGAAAACGAGACAAGATGAATAAGAATAAAAATAAGCTGGATACCTCGTGCTTCTTGCGCGTGTCGATATTATATATTCTCGGGTAGGATACGATATCCTTGGTGAGGATCGCTCGGAATTCGGGAAGCGTGAGAAGCAGGAAGGGGGGATTATCTGTGCGATTCCAAAGATTTATACTCTGCAGACTGGCGTAAATGTTTCCGTATCCGCAAGTGCACATACTTTCATGGAAAAATTATATATATTTATGAACATGTAATACATGTTCTGTACACATTCAGAGGGCAAATATACGCCACTGAGGATATTTCCAGACAGGCAGACGAACTTCTGGCAAGTGTTTCCTGTTCCTTGGAATCCGATTCCGGTGCAGAAATGCAGTACGTACACTGTGATGAGTGTCAATTTTATTCTTCTCAAATTCAATCACAAATTTTGCATTGATGTATCCAAAATTGAAAACTAATTAATTCAATTTCTTTAATAAAATAAAACACATTGATGGAAGAACGCGGATATCTCTCTGGCATGCGCAGTATTGATTCGTGTATATTTTTGGTTATGTAACCGCACACGTCAGTCTGAAAATGCACAGTATGCATATGAAATATAAGTGTATAAATACACTATACATTAAAAATTCTATGTTATCTCTCGCTTTTCGCGTGTTTTTTGTCTCGCAACTATTTCTATCACGTCAGTGTGACAGTTTGTTAGTACACGTCAGTTTTCTATTTTATTAAAAAATGTCATGATGAAGTTTTTTCTATTGCATTTAGATGCTTTATCATCAATTTTGGAGGTATTTATAGTCCAATTTAGACTGAAATGATTAAATTTGAAGAATGGTGATGCAGATTTTGAACATTAGTTATTTTTATGACTCAGATTTGAGGCCCTAATTTAAAAATCATTCCATTTTTAAAGGAAGTTTGGAATTGTTCAATTTTTAGCATTCCAACTTAAAAATTAAATTTGGAGGTTTCCAAAAAGAAAACCTATAATTCTTTGAATTCTTGAATTTTGAACGGTGAAAATGAGAGTAATTTTTTTGACAGGATTCACGATTTCTAGTAAAAAAAATCTAGCCAAACACTTTCAATGTCACTTTACACTACATGATATGATAATTATAAATATTATATCCATCATCATCAAAATTTATATAATTTTGTTTTAAAGCTACAGATTTCACAAAGTTGTAGCTTCAAATTTAAATGATAAAAATATTCGGATAATTTCACTAATATTTCTTTCAAAATTGCGAAATTTCATATTGAAACCCTTGATAGTTAGTTTTAAATGTGGTAATTTTAGATTCACATAAATATTCTGGATCCTTCCGTTATAACATCGGTCAGTATAAAGGTCAATAATTTCAGTTTTAAATATTCTGAATTTTCTGTTTTCAGTTTTAAACGTACAAAATGATCTGGTTTTTTGAATTCTTCTGAATCTTGGAATATCAAATTGAAGAATTGATAGTTGCACAATTTTTCCTTCAGAAGAATTAAAATTGAACAATTATGTTCCATTTATAAATGTTCCATATTATTGAACATTTCAAACTTAACTTGAGAAAAAAATTTGGATTGAAAGGCTTAAAATGATGTAATTTCTGAACATGTCAAGAAGGATAATCATTCTAAATGAAATCTTGAAAATTGAATGATTTGAAATCAAAAAGATAAAAATCGAATTGTGAAATATCAAAATTTCCAATAAGAAAGCACATAAGCTCCAAAGTTTCTAGTATAATTATACTTCAAACGTTCGCGTTATTCAAAATTTTTGAATTTTGAATCGTGAGAATGAGAGCTTGTTTACATAAATAACATTTATTTGTAGAAAAATATATCCAATCACAACTAATGCCACTTAATACTATATGCTATTACATTTATAAATAATGTATATTCACCATCTTACAAATGTCTATAATTTTCATTTAATTTTATAGATTTGAAAGCGCAGTTCTAGTACGTTTTAATTTTGCAATTAAAATTGAAGTGTAACATTTTTTAATTTTTAAACGATTGGAATTTACTCACAATAATTGAATTTTAAAGGTTTGGGTATAAGATCTTTAATTATCACAATATATTTTCGCTGAATACACATTTTTTTATTTTTAAATGAAGTTTGGATTCATTTAATTTTCAAGGCGCGGTAGTAGAGAAATTACTTTTCATGTTGAACGTTTTTTTTTGAATAATTAAATCCTAATGTTCATAATTGATATTTAAACAAATCAAAATTTGAATTAATTGAAGAAATTTTCAATTAAAAAACGTTAAATTCGAAAATATTTGAGAAGCTTTGACTTTGAAACATGCAATTTAGTTTTCAATCTCATATTGTTTAAAAAATTGTGATTCAACAGTGTATAATTCCAAGTTATTTAATTGTATCGCTTCTAACTTGAAATAATACAATATCAATTTCTTTGAATTTTAAATAATCTGATTTCCAATGCTCGAATCTGAAAATATTAAATTTCTAACGTTTTAAAATTGTCTTTTTGTCGGAATCTGAATCCGAAATCTTGCAAATTCGAGAGTCTTTAATTAAAAATAAAATTGTTCAATTCGGATGGCTTTGATTAAAAAATGATACAATTCTAATTCCTGCCTAATGAAATTGTTCAATTTCCATTTATTCCAAACTTGAATTTTCATTGTTCGAAATGAGATGCCACATAGTCACTCCGATGGTTTTCTGTGCAATGAAATTGTAGCCAATCAATACACTAATTGTAACAGTTGTGATTTTCTTCTGCAATATTTTTAAATGATTCAGATTTTCCAATAATTTGGCACTTTTATTCATTTCAAATACGTGAAAAATGTCTTGATGACAAGAGAAGATTATGTGCTGAGTTAAGTACTCAAAAAAAAAGATCATAGCTATTTTAAAAATGTATAACTTCAACTCAAAAATAAATTGCAACTGTATCTTGTTCGGCAGAGATTATGTAAACGCTCATCTTATCATAATTTGCACCAAAAAAATAGAATTGGTCATTTTTCGTCTGTATACTTCTTTTCCAGAAAGAAGTAGCGCTATGGAGCAAAAATTTCAAGTTTTAATATTGGTAGAAAATAGAATTTTAATATCATTATGACCATTTTTATTATAAAACGAATGAATAAATCTTCAAGATAAAAATAGACTACCAATATATGTGATGACATTCTCTAGATACAGGAAATTGCATTTGAAAATTCTCATAAATTCCATTACCATTGTATTGAAGTTACTATTTCATCTTCGTCACTATGTAATAGCAAATAAAAAATAACTAACATAGGTGATAATTAAAATAGGACATTTTATTACGCAAATTTGGCGAATGATATCTGACAGGTAGAGATTTAATATAATTAATATTTGACCATGGTATCAGGTTATATGAGGATCAAAACGAACAAAATACATGATAGATTCATCTTTGGAAGAAAGAGGTACTGATTATTTCAGCATCATGAGGTCTCAAGGAATACGATTAATATTGACCCTTGTTTCATCACAAAAAGTGTATTCAGATGGAATCTCGCTTGGAAAATGTTGTAACAACATGGAAATAAAAATTCGTGCAGTTTATACGAAAGTCTTTCAAATTTTGACCTTGAAGTTGACCTTCCATGGCTTTTTGAAGGTCAACTTTGTTTTTTTTTAATGGAAACCCTCTTTTTTTACATCTGTAATCGATAGAGTGGAAAATTCTACGTTCAGGTACGTAGCCAAGTCATAGGTCAATTTTAACGTCCAAGGTCAATTAGAGGTTATTTGAAATAAACAAAGTTTTCCAAGAGGTCAGTGCAATTCCTGAAGTATTTTTCAACGGGGAATTCAATGGTGACCTTCATTTTGACCTTGAAGTTCACCTTCATGGCTTTTTGAAGGTCAAATTTGTTTTTTTTTTCAATGGAAACCCCCATTTTCACATCTGCAATCGATAGAGCGAAAAATACTACGTTCAAGTAAGTACCCAAGTCATAGGTCAATTGTAACGTTCCAGGTCAGTTAAAGGTTATTTGAAATTAACAACGTTTTGCAAGAGGTCTATGTAATTCCTGAAGTAAATTTCAACGAGAAATTCATTGGTGGGTTCCGTATTGATCTTCGCTACAGCGTTTTGAATATTGTGAAATCATTATAGGAAATTTTTCACTAAAAGTTCCAGGAGTTCTGGTGAGAGATCTGTTCCCCAAAGAGTTATATCGAAAAGTCCTATACCGTTTTTCGATACCTAAGTCAATACCTAAGGCGATACCATAAGTCCTATACCGTTTTTCTATCTCCATACGAATGTTACGAATCGAAACTAAATTTACGTATTACGAGTACATACTTACTATCGTTCGCTAAAAGATTATTATGGCGTAAGCTAAACTTTTGGTACGAGAGAGGGTATCTGTATTAATGACGCGTGGTTGGGGAGACCGAGTTCGATCTTATGATCAAGTTCGTTTTCTTTTTAATCGCACTTTTCGTGATGGAGAAGGGTTAAGTCCTGTCTCAAAATCAACAATTGAAAGAACTGTAAGGCGCTTTATGAATCATGGATCTATCAAGGACCTTTAGAGAACTGGTCGGCCAAAATCTGCAGGATCTGGGGAGATGCAGATGGACATAGCCCAAGCATTTGTTTAAAACCCACACCCAAGTTCATGTCGAGCTAGTGATGAGCGTGACGTTGCTCCTGAGACAGTGCGAAATATTTTCAAAAGCATTAATTTCCGTCCTTACAAAGTTCATCTGGTACAAGAGCTCAATGAAGACGAACCTGATCGTTGGGTTGAATTTTGTGAAATTATGATGGACAGAATTGATAGAGATCCTCTTTTCTTGTAGAATACAGTATTTTCAGATGAAGCTACTTTCACTTTAAAAGGTGAAGTTAACAGGCAAAATTGTAGATATTGGTCCGACACAAATCCTGATTGGATGTTGGAGAGTCACACACAATATCCACAAAAGATTAATGTTTGGGCCGGTATCTTGAATGATACATTGATAGGCCCTTTCTTCATCGATGGTAATCTCAATGCCCGTGCATATGAAGAGCTTCTGAGAAACCAAATTGTACCAAAAATAAGGGAGATTACAGGCGATAATTTTCAAAATATTTGATTCCAGCAGGACGGAGCAGCGGCTCATTATGGAGGGGTGTTTCGAGCATAATTGGATATTCAGTTCCCTCATAGGTGGATTGGAAGAACGGGTGAAATCGAGTGGCCTGCTAGATCTCCTGATCTGACGCCTCTCGACTATTTTCTTTGGGTTTTCTTTGGGGTTATGTAAAGAGCAAAGTATACTCAACGCATCCCTCAAGCTTGGAAGAATTGCAGAATCGGATTCTGCAAAAGGCTACTTTGATTGATAGGGAGATGATTCGTAATGCTGTAACTCATTTTTACAATCGCATAGCTTTTTGTCAAGAAGCTCAAGGTTTTCAGTTCGAACATCTTCACTGAAGCGTGAGAGGCAAGGGGACTCACGCTAATCAAGCACCCCAAAGGGAACACAATTTACTACGTCCACGTCGTTGCTCCTGGGTAATGCTAAACTTAAACGTAAACTGCTTGGAAAAAACCTTGAAAAAACCTTGAAGATCATCACCAAGATCAATACAGAGCTCACTAATGAATTTTTGTCGTTGAAATTTACTTCAGGAATTACACTGACCTCTTGGAAAACTTTGTTAATTTCAAATAACCTTTAACTGACCTGGCACCTTACAATTGACCTATGACTTGAGTACGTACTTGAACGTAGTATTTTTCGCTCTATCGATTACAGATGTGAAAAATAGGGGTTTCCATTTTAAGAAAACAACAAATTTGACCTCCAGAAAGCCATGAGGTCACCTTCAAGGTTAAAATGAAGGTCACCATTGAATTTCCCGTTGAAAAATACTTCAGGAATTGCACTGACCTCTTGGAAAACTTTGTTTATTTCAAATAACCTCTAATTGACCTTGAACGTTACAATTGACCTATGACTTGGGTACGTATCTGAACGTAGAATTTTCCGCTCTATCGATTGCAGATGTAAAAATGGGGGTTTCTATTTAAAAAAACAAAGTTGACCTTCAAAAAGTCATGAAGGTCAACTTCAAGGTCAAAATGAAGGTCAAAATGAATTGTCCCGGGACTTTTCAGACACCCTGTATATTGAAGAATCATTCGGAATGGATTTATCACGTTTTTTTCACTTCCTCCTTTAATTGAGTCGTATAAAATCCTAAATGAATTTGGAGGTCACATGACATCCTGATAAAGAATTATATAAGGCACTCTCTTCTCCACATCCTTCTAGGCATTTAGAATTCAAAAGTTCCCAACAAGAATCATTGACTAGGTTTTTCTTTCTATGAAATCGTAGACAAATTTAAGTGAAATTCTTCTGAAAATAAAGTGGACTGAAAAATCATCCTGTTTGTATCTTTTTTGCAACAAAATGGCTGTTATAAAAAGTTCTCTTTTCTAGGTATGATATTTCACCCAAATAAAATATAAAGAATTGTGACAGTAGTGCTATTGGCAAGCAAACGCCTATTTAGTTCTCTTGCACGATAAACTCAATATCGTAGCTGGTGCACCTGGACGATTTTAGCTTAAGTGGATATAGCAATATTCTCAAAAATGTTCTGTCTGCGCTTTCGCCTGCACGTAATATCTAAGGAATAATACTGAGGTCGCTCGTCTTGATGATAAAGTCGCGTATACAGAGATATTCTCGTATATTCACATCTCACATCGTGAAATATATATATATATATATATATATATAAAGCTTCAAATATAGAGCACTACCTAAATTACGAATGTCGCCTTTCCATGTTATCTACTTGGTTAACATAAAATATCGTGTAGGAGCGGATATGAAAAATATCTTACATTTTTTTCACATCAACCTATCCAAATGAAAAGGTTGCATCTCGGAGGAACCGAATAAAAATGTGCTGACTAGTTAGCACCTTTTGATTTTGTCTTCATGAGTAAGCACCTTTTCATTTGATTTCACTAAGATGGATCCTTTCCATTGGTACACTTTGATATACTATTTTTGATAATAGATCACATCCACACTAAATTTCTAGGTGTAAAATATTGACACCTTGAAGAAAAAATAACGACGAAGGATTCTCCTGAGTTTCTAAAATTAAAAAAAAAAATGTGTTTGTGGCATCTAACTTTTATTATCAACTTTGTCATAAAATCGCCGCTCAGGAGCCATCCATAAACTAAATTTCCAATTTCAGGCTTTTTCCTACACCCCCGGCCTCCCTCGTCCTTTCAAATAAAATCAATGTAAATGCCATATTGGATTTAATATGAAACACTCTCAACTCCTAACTTTTCAACAAAATACATGAATTTTCGACCAAACATTTATATTTGCAACTTATAAGGGATACACTTCGCAGTTCGACTTTTATCCAAGTAGTTAAATTTTTGTTCAAAGAAGGTCATGGTTTAATCAGGTAGTTGAATTTCTAGCCAGGAAGAAGAATTTTCCACTGAGGAGGTTACTAGTCTACCAAAAAAGACGAATTTTCAACGAATTTCCAAACCAAAAAGATGCTTCATCTATGCATCAGTTAAATTTCCAAATATAGATATTTACAACAAGGAAGCAAATTTTCAACCGAATAGTTGAATTCTCTACCAAATTGTTTCGAGTTTTCAAGTAAAAAAGGCTAATTTTCCACAGCACAGTTTAATCTTCAACCTGAAAATATGAAGTTTCAACGAAAACCATGAACCCTCCACCAAAAAAAGTAACTTTTCAAAAAATCGTTACATTATCAATAAAAAAGGTGAGTTCTAAACAAAACAATAAAAAAATTACTTTCTTGAAAAGTAGTTCACCTTCAAACCAATTGGTTGATTTTATAGCGACAAAATATGAATTCACAACAATACATGTAGTAGATGATATTTCAACCAAAAAACATACGAATTGGAAATAACAAACACTTGAATTTAACCAAAAGTGACAAATTTTCATTAAAATATTTGAACCCTTCAGCAAAAAAGAATTACCATGAACGGAGCGGTTACATTTTTAACCAAAAAGAATTGATTTACTGCTAAAAAAATAACCTTTCTACAAGAAAGACAAATTTTCAACAAAATGCACGAATTTTCATTCAAAAAGTTGAATTTTGAACTAGAAGATGATGAATCTTTATAAAAAATGAATTTTAAACAAAAGAGTTCAAATCTTGATCCAGAAGGTGAGTTTTCAATCAACAAGATTAATTTTCTAAAAGTGGAATGACTTAATTATACAAAAATTATCATTTTTAACCAATCGAGATAAAGTCCTAACCAAAAATATAATAGTAGACTTTTCCTCCAGAATTAGTTGGATTTTCTTCTTGGGTTTCATCAATTCAGTTGACATTTAGGCTAAACACGAGAAAGAGGGAAAGTTTTCCGAAAACAGCGGGAAAATCAGACTTCTTTAAGAAATGGGTCAAGAAAGGAATAAGGGAAAGAGTTTTAAGTCTGAAACATGAAAGTGATTTTGAAACTTATTAAGTTTCAGTGTCATCCTTCTCAAAATTCCTTAATGGTTGCTTGTTTACTTTTATTGACATAACTTCAAAACCTCCTATTTCATTTTACAATTTTCCACTCTGAATTTATGAATATTTTATTTATTTATTATACTCTTACTTCTTTTGAAAGTTGCAATATTTAATTTTTTCTCGCGTATGTGTATAATGTTTTCTTCTAAATTGTTCGACTTCGAACTTCAGTCAAAAGTTGTAGTAACAATGTCCAACCTCAATTTGAAAAATAATTCAAATCATCCGGGAGGTTATAAGTTTTAATTTTCAAGAAATACAATTCCAACTCTGCATAAAGCCTTGTATTTGTAATTTAATATTTTGCATTATTATTGACTAGTCTGGAAAAAATTATATGAAATTGATAATATTATCCTCACCTGAATGGATCCAAAATGTTTAGTTTTGTTCAAGGGATATCTGTCAAATTGACTTCTTACATGTCAAAGAAAGCCGGGCACTGACGAAGACGTCATAATCCTGTAACTTGAGCCAGTAAACTATTCCTTCTAATTCATCTAATTGTCAGAGGCTGTGTTACCTGGATAATACTCATAAATTTTTTTTTCTTGAACAAAAAGAATTCAGAGGTCACATAAAACCTATATCAAGGATTGCATCAATCTGCAGCCTGCTTTCAACGCTATTTCAGAAAGGAAAATATTAACGCCCTCACTTTTTTTAGTATGAACAGAAAAACGGCTGTTGTCCCACCGACCAGTTTGCATACAAATAAGCCGAGAATCTGAAAAAAACTATGCCAAGGGTTGGGATTACATGGGGGTTCTTAGGGAAAATTAGAGGGAGGGTATTTCATGAACCACTTCTGTTTATATATAGTTTAAACTACGTCGTCCAACAATACCATTTCTTTTTTCCTTTCTTTGAAAAATATGGAGTTACGTGTTTTCCTTATTTTCACAGTGAAACCTTGCATTTTCTTTGATATCGTCACATCGTTAGAATAGATACTGGACAATGAAAAATTGAAAATCCTTCTTTTCTTTGAAAACACAATTCTCTTTGATAAATAATACATGATCCTGTTTAGGATTAGTCCATAATAATAATCTACGTTTCATTCATTCCGTCCACAATAAAGCTCCTATGTTTGGCTAGATTTTCGCGTGCGTTTTTTGTCTCGAAACTTTTTCTGATAGCTCAGCTTGACAATTTATTAATATACGTCAGTTTGACATCTTATACAATTTTCATCAGCATAAAGTTTTCCCCTTGCATAATGATGCCTTACCATCGGTTTCAATAATACTTATTTTGCACTTTCGATTCAAATGTTTGAATTTTGAAAACCTCGATGCACAATTGGTAAATTAATCATTTACAACGACTTAGTTTTAAGATTCTAATTTAAGAATGCTTCAGTTTCTACATGAAAGTTGGAATTGTTTTATTTTTAACGAATTCCGTTCAAATTCAATGATTTTGAAATTTTTCAATTTGACGGTATATAATTCACAATATTTATAGAATAATTAAACTTAAAAGGTTCGCAATATTTAAAATTCGTCAATTTTGAAGAGGGGAAGTGGCAGTGATTTTCCTTGGACAGAAATCACATTCTTCAGTAAAAATATCTATCCAATTACTTTTAATGTCACTTGATACTACATGACATGATATTTCTGAATTAATATCAAACACCTTCGAAGCTTATATAATTTCAGTTGTAAAACAGTTCAATTTTCAAAACCTTGAAACTGAAGGTTTCTCGTTTCCAAATCATGAAGCTCAAAAATGGAGAGTCAAAAATGAGAATTTTAGAACAAGGCATTCAAAATTGACTTATTTTTTTTTATTTATGTATGTTCTAAAGTATTAAAACTTAGAAAAAACAATTTTGAATTGAAGAGCTTGAAATTATGCAATTTAAAATATTAAAATCCTATAAAGCAATATTGTTTAGTATTGTTTTGTTTAATTTCTAAGTTTAGAAGTAATATCCTTAAAATGTCCGATTTTTATTTGTACTTTAAAAAAAATTAAATAATTTCCATTTAGAAATATATTTGCTCTGAAACTGTTAAGAATTATAAATAATTGTAAAAGAAGTGTTGCGAACTGAACAGTTTAGAACAAAGAACTTAAAAATGGTTTTTTCTTCAAATAATATGAGTTAAAATTAAAATATCTGAAATAAGGAACTCACTAGTTGAATGCCTCTCTCAATTTCCAATGGGTTCAGTTTTAGTGTTCTGAATTTTTTTGTTTTTCCCTTTCAAAAGTGATCTTTAATTTCAATTTTAGAAAAATTTGCCAAATCAGTTAACTTCAATAGATTGAATCTTGTCTTTAATTTCAAATTGACAAATTCTAATTACTTCGGATAAAAAATTACTTAAATTACCAAGTTAAAACTTTTTAGGAATTCATTTTGGAATGAATTTTGGAATGAATGCACGCTTCGGGTAAGCGCTTTCGCTGCTACTTAAGACTAACCGGCAATTGGACTGTTCAAAAATAAGAGAAATCGCCGGATTTATTCTGCCGATTATTCATGCAGAAACTCATTCAAATTTATTCGAAAACGTAATTTCGCACCGTGTACAAAACATACGTGAATTTCGTTGGTGAAATCACATTGAATCGTATTCGCGCATTTGATTAATAAGGATTATACACAAATGTGCATGTAAATCAAAAAAGTACAATAAAAGTGGAATATGTGGTAAATGCTGCGCGATTTTCCATTGAATATACGATATTTCTCATACAAGTATTTCTTGTAACATGCTAATTATACCTTTCATTTAAATTTATGCTTTTTCCAAATTTTCCAGAATATTTTTAAATATTAAAAAATACTCAAACCACTGCAAAATGTTGGGAACTTTCGCCACTTAAAACAAAAATAACAAAAGAAACGTACACTTTAACTCTTTCAGTGAGGAAAAGGATTAATGAAGACATGCGGGATAATTCCAATAGAATCATAATTGTTTTCCTTTGACAACAAATGGTTCAAATAAAGGAAGAGAGAAACAAAGGCTCACTCGGAAAAGGTTGTTATATATCCGTTCACTTTTTATTGCATCAAGTTATTTGTCACAGTTTTGGTTTCGCTTACATTTCTCCACTAGTATAAATATTCATACATCCACATATTGCCCTTATGTTCACATTTGCTGGTATGCATGCTCTATTCAACTCAATGCTACCTTCAAATCTTGTTACCGGTCGACATGATGCTCTCATTTATGCGAAAATTCAGCTTTATGAATGCCACAGAGTTCGTCATTTTTTACTCTAATAATATCAAAATTACTTGTAAGTAAAAGGGCTTTTTCGAAATTACGCCAGACTAAAATATGCAATTTAATTGCTCTATCTAGTATAATCTTATTCACAATTTTGAAACATCATCAAAAGGGACTATAGTTAAACAGAAAATGCAAACAGACTAATTGTAAGTAATACTGTTCCAAATTTAGCTTTACGAGGCATAGCTATCAAGATCCAGTGGTGGACTGGGTACCTTGGGGCGTCCCCGGGAAGTCGATATGCAGGGGCACCTTCCTGAAGAGCAAAAAGAGAAAAAAAAAATAAGGCAGAAACCACCATTGTTTTTGGTGCCACTTTTATAATGATTTTTCTATTTTCATTAATAAACGTATTTTCCACGACGCAGCAGTAGTATATATTCAAATACTCGCAATAATTACTATTATTATGCGAAAAACTGTTAATCTCGCTATTAATCTTTCCGAAAAAAATGCATTAATATATTGAAAAATCAATCCAAATCAATCCGGTTCAATTCGAACCAAATTTTCAATCCAAATGAATCCGAATAAATCCGAACTAGGATTGACCTATTTTATACCATTAAGCCATTTCCCTTTCGGCGAGCCTCTAGGGGTAGGCGTGACACTACCCGATTCGGGTAGTGTTTCTAGGTGGATAGTTTCATGTAGTAAATAACTACAAGTGTGGGCTCACCACACCCACGACCGCCAACAGCACGTAGTTAGTAGTATTCCCGGACGGTCACCCATCCAAGTACTAACCGCGCTCAACACTGCTTAACTTCAGTGATCTAACGAGAACTGGTTTTTTCAGCGTGGTATGGCCGTTGCCATTTCTAGAAAAAGGATTTTAAAGCCTTTCGTTTACATAATAATATGTTGCAACGTTCAAAGTTTCACGAAATAATTTTGAACTACTTATAGTTTGATAAACGCAGACAATAATCCATACATTGCTGACGCTTTATATAATGCGAAAAAATTCTGTTAGATGCAATTTTTTGTGCATAGTTACGAATCCTGGAAGAACAAACAAATTAATCCTCACAAAACTTTTATTTGCTTCAGAAGTATAATTTGGAATTCATGTACGATGTTATGTGTTGATGATTAACTAGTTTATGGAGTACAATATGTTCACGGAGTACCATTTTAATTAGATTCCTTCTGCCTTCTATTGTTTATTATTAAAAACATTTAAATTGTTTCAAAAAAAGGATCTTGGATGGCACCTACATGCCTCAGGGGGGCGCCTGATAGGGTGGGCGCCGGCGGGGTTTCCCGCAACCCAACCTATGGCCAGTCCGTCACTGTCAAGATCTATTATGTAATAATACGGCCATACCACGCTGAAAACACCAGTTCTCGTTAGATCTCTGAAGTTATGCAGTGTTGGGCGCGGTTAGTACTTGGATGGGTGACCGTTCGGGAATACTGCGTGCTGTTGGCTCGTGGTGGGTGTGGTGAGCCCACACTTGTAGTTATTTACTACAAGAAACTATCCACCTACAAACATTACCCAAATCGGGTAGTGTCACGCCTACCCCGAAAGGGAAATGGCTTAATGGTATACAGGACGAGCTAGCAAACTAATATAGTTTTTTTATTTCGAGCAGTGAAATCATTTACTTTTTAAAAATAAATAATTGTGCATTGTCAGTGTTTCAGAACGAACGAACGATTTAAATACAACTTTCGAATTCGAATCCAAACTATATATGTATCTTATATAAAATAAGACAATCTGTTGATTTGATGATCTTATTGGTTATGATCTAGATAGGCTATACATTAGGGTGGTCCGGAATTTGTTTTTTCCAATCTTTATAGGGGCAACCCCCAAATTTTTTCGAATCCACCCAAAAATAAATCCATTTTTGTTGTTTAAAAAAAAAAAGTATTTCGGGGTGCCGCAAGCCCCATGAAGTTTAACATGTATTTCTCATAAGAAAAAAAGAAATATCACCCCCATAAGTCTGTTTTATAGGGTCCCCAAAGAAACCCCTAAGAGTCTAAGAACGGTTATATGCTCTTTTTATATTCTCATCAGGGAAGGTATTAGATTTGTGTAAAATTTTGCCCCCCGCCCCCCGGGGTGATGGAGTGTCCACGTTTTGAGACCTTCTGAATCCAAAAAACAGGTTTTTGTGAATGCGTCTGTCTGTCTGTATGTGGGTGTGTATTTGAGTGTGTATGTATGTAGATTTTTAGCCTGTCAGCATGATAACTTTCGAAAGAATTGACAGATTGGAATGGGCTTTGGTATAGTCTTCAAGTATCCTAGAATGAAGGTCAGGTTTGTTAGCCAGCCATTTTGGATCCGAATTCAAAAAGTGAGCGTTTTTTCAAAATTGTTGAGACCACTTTTCTCAAATTTGAAAATTCTATGTACAGATATTCGTAGTACTCAAAAAGTTAAACAATTTATCCTGATGATTTTTTTTGATTAAACAAAAATTACTGGAGTTATTGCATTTACAAAATTCCAAAAAACAAACGAAAATGAATATTTCGAGCCAAACAACGCACGATAGGAAAAAAATTCATGATAAGAAAAATGTTTCTTTTTGAACACCCTACAATACCGTTTAAAGAATTTAATAGACAAAAGTTGGTCAACCAAAAATGATCTACAAATTTTTTATGAACTTTTGTTACAACAATTTTCTTAGAACCACTTTATGCTAGGAGGCGTATTTTTGGTTCAAATCGTAAAAAATAACATTGAACATAAACAAATTAAATTCATGGAAAAACGACGCAAGTTGCAATGAAATGCATTATAACAGAGTTTTTTTTCGTAGGATGCGCACTTTCTTTAATTATAAAAACAAGAAAAGGAAAATACGTCTGTCTTTAATATAAATTCATAATATGAATTGCAATAATATACATTTGTTGGAATAATATAAAGTTTTCACGGTAGCTGAGGATAAAATTAAATGCAAAATCAGGAACAAATATGGTCGAAAGTCGATCAAGTGTAAAAGTGTGTACAACCTTCACCATCTTGACGTTTCTCGATTTTCATACGTTTCTTCATAGTGCATGTAAGCATTCATTTGTTTTGGCATTTCAACTGTTTTAGCGACCACGCTCACTTTATTCTCCGCTTCGTTTTTCGGTTAAAAAGACTGGTCGCGTGTTGTGTTATCTTCTTTCGATAATCGAACTTTTGTGGGATTATTTACTTTTTTTACAGAATATCAATAAAAGCTTTGGCATAGTTTTTAGAACATTTACAGCGTTTCTCGATTTTTGTGCGTTTTTTTTTTGTTATCGTATGTTCATTATTTGAACTTGCTTTTATTATTAAAACTTAATTTACTAGTTCAAGTTTTTATGCTAGTTTTCAAACAAATTTTTCAGTATGGCTGATTATCCACCAGCTGAAATTGTTGACATAATATTACTTTTGGGGGAATGTCATGACAATTACACCGCTGTATCTCGACTTTATGCTGAACGGTATCCAGGCAGAAGACATCCTACTGATTCGACAATAAGAAATTTAACTCAAATAGCTCGTCATGGACATCTTGTTCTTCAACGCCGATACCATGAATACTACAAAATGATGAACGAGTTTTGACTATTCTTCTAAATTTTTCCACTTCCATCTCCCCGTTCATTCTTTCTTTCTTCCCCTCCTTTTCTAAACCTCATTATCTTTGTCTTTTCTACATTTAAATTCAACTCTCTTCCATCTAAGTATTTCTCTAATCCTATAATTAATTCCGCCATCCCTTCTTCATCCTCTGCCATCAACACTATATCGTCTGCGTATGCCAGTGTATATATATTTTCGTTTCCTATCCTAACTTCTCCCCACCCTTTTATCTTCATTTCTTCTTCCAAGTCTGATATTAATATATTGAACAAAAGTGGGCTCAGAGGACGTCCTTGCCTTACCCCTCTCACCAACCAGAAACTATCTTTTTGTGTCTCTAAACATTTCCGATACTCTCTTTATTAATCCCTCTCTTATCCCATTTTTCAACATAACTTTTTCTATCTCACCTCGGTCTAATGACGCAAACGTCGCCTTCAAGTCAATGAACACTGCTATCATTGCCCCTTTCTCCTTCTAATCCTCTTATTTACTAAGTAGTTCAGAACATATATATTGTCCATCACCCCCATCTCTTTTCTGAACCCTGTCTGATTCGGTGGCTCTATCTTTTTCTCTACAACTTCTTTTTTTAACCTCTCCGATGAAACATTCACATATGCTTCATACAGTGCTGGCATGAGTGTCACTCCTCTATAATCTTTAACCTCCTGCCCTTTGCCTTTCTTCACTATTGGTATCACTACTCCTTCTTTCCATAACTCTGGCCACCCCTCTCCTCTCCATACTCTATTGCACATTATCCATTCCCATTCCTTTAATTCTGTCCCCACATATTTGCATGCTTCATTTGGAATCTCATACATACCAGGTGCCTTCCCATCTTTTATCATCCCTAATACCTTGACTATTTCCTCTCTTGTAATGTTCTCTTCCTCAACTGTTTCCCTACGTTCTTTTCCTCCTTTCCTAACTTTCCTCGTAATCCCTCCTAGTAATTCCATAAAATATTTTCTCCATTCTATCATCTCAATATCCTGGTTTACTCTTTTCCTTCTTCTTCTCTCTTTATATGCCACCTTTTGAACCTCTTCATTCGTTCTAGCCTTCTCCGCTTCTTCTTCAAACCTTTTTTTTTTTGATCACACAACTCAGTATACTCCTTCTTTTTTCTCCTATATTCTTCACCCTTTTCTCCATTTTCTTCATACCCTTCGCACTTTCTTCTTCTTCTGTTTACAATCCTCATCCCATCCACTTCTATCCCCTCCTTCACCAACTTCTTTTTTGCTTGTGCACTCTAATACTCCTTTTATGTCTCCTACCATGATTTCCATTTCCTCGTTTACATTTCCTCCCCCCATTTTGATATTCCTGACTTTTTCTTTAAACTGTTATGTACCCTCCATTGACCAATCCCCTCTTCCGGCTCTTTTTACTTTCGCTTACTTTTGAGCCTCATTTTTATTACTCATTTTCCCCTTGACTGTCACTATTTTGGGAAAGTGATCCGAATTTATATAGTTTCCCACCTCTGGTCGTTCACTACCAAATAATCAATTACCGTTCCCCTCTTCCCTGCTGAACGAGTATATTCTCCTTCCTCATCCCCCTCTATACTTCCGTTTAGGATAAATCATCCCATCTGCCCTAGGCTCTTCAACAACTTCTTTCCCTCCCCATTCAGTATCTTGTCTTTGGATTTTCTTCCACGCTCTCCATCCCATTCCCTTCCTCCTCTATCTCCTGTTCACGCATTAAAATCACCTCCTATTATAAGCCTAATCTCCTGCTTATTTTCTTTCATCAGTTCTGTCATCTAAAGCAAATGTTTGCCATTGCCTGGACAACGCCGATTGAATTTCTGATATTATCTGACGAAAATAGAAACAGACCAAAATGATAACAAATGAGTTTCAAGTTTTATTGCTCTTTTCTATAAAGCTTGCTGAAATAAAAGGTAAGAATAAAAAGTTTTTGAAATTTTCTAACCTTATTTTACCTCACCGACCTACATTTACGTGCCATTCAAACAACCGGTTAAATGTTAACCTGTTATTCAAAATTATGATGAGAATTTTTTGAATTCACCAGTTAAAGAATTACACTTTCAATTGCTCTAAACCAATATTTAGACCATAAAGGTGAGCCTGTTGGGCTTTCTTCCAAATATAACGATCAGTCCATCATACATCAGTTATTCTAATTTATGTTGAAAAGAAGCTGTTGTACATACATCACACTTCCAAATATAGAGCAGAATTTGAATAGGAAATTAGTTTCTTGATAGAATTAAGCGTGTTGCAGTGAAAGAGTTTAATTGCTAAGTCGAAAATAGATGATCACGAAGTTAAAGAGGTGAGAAAACTTTTCCACACTGATGTAACTGAAACGATCTTTTTTCGGGATTGTTGGTCGACCGAAATGAAAGTTTCGCAGTTGCCCTCATACCAGTCCATTAGTATGTTAATTCGATTGGAGTGTGGTTACCACGACGTTCCCGAGCTGAACACATTAATATCCTCCTGCCTCGATGCGACGCTCTCTTCTCTTTCCTTGTTCCTCACCCCTAAAACCTGTTCTCTTTTCTACCCTCCATTTTTTGTAGAAATTTCATTTATTCTTTTCGCTGAAAGTCTAATGCGACATTTATGTTGTGAAATTATGTATTCAGCTCATATCGTGCTAATACATCATCGCGAATTCAATGTGAACTCTTTTATAAGAAAGAAATATTTTTCTGCAAATTTGACGCAAATTTTTTTAGATTGAAAAAGTCATTTTTTGGGGTGAAACGTTTGTTTTTACAAGCTTCTATTTGACTTTTTGTATGCATTTTTAGGTTGATAGCTTCTATTCCTATTTTGACAGACTTCCACATATTCAATCGATTTGAAATGGTATTATTGATGACAATGCAATATATATATATATATATATACAATATATATACAATATACTGTTGCATAGTGAAATACGTGCATTCATCATTAATGTATTCATTTGTGCTTATTTTAAGAGCACTTTGCTTCCCCAAAGATGTAGGCTTAACACTATAAAAATGTGAAAAAATGAAATGTTCAATATTCGTTTATAGTGATCATCTTACCGGACTTATTTTAAACTGTTGAAAATAGTCATATTGTTCTATTGATTTCCTATGACCTGAAAATGTTATTTCCAGGAAGTTGAAGTCCACCAAGAAAGGGTGTTTCATTAATATGAATGTCGATCAATTTTTCTCGGAGACGCAAACGAATGCGCCAGATATAATATTGTTGTATTGCAAATATTATAAAAGTTTTTTTTATATATGTGGGCTCATTTTTCATTTCAAATTTGAAAACGCAAAAATAAAATCACTCCTAATTGGCTGCTCTAGATCAAAACCTTAACAGACCTGAACATCCATTGGAGCTACAATTCTTCTAAATTTTATGACTATAATTCGCTTTACTTTTTAGGAAATGGTAAACAGCAAATTTTCAAACAAGAGAATACAGAAAGTCGAGCGTGACAATAAAAAACTTAACGAACACATATTTTTTGTCTTATGTTTAATAAAATCTTATACCCAATCTCTGAAGACGTTTTTATTATACAGCCTCAAAAATGTCGTGTATAGAATAAAAATACATATTGATTTTTTTCTTGCAGATCAATTCTTTGGGTGAACTTTAGAAAAAAAAATTGCAACAATATTATTGAACTTGAATACACGTTAGTTTATGAAATTCGGAATATTCCTGGGAAGAAACTCTCCCTTCTCTTCAAACCCATCTAGTTTTTTATATGAGCTGAATATCACCTCCCTCATACCACCAAGATTGACCCCCCCCCCCCTCCGCCGGTGGGTTTTCATACTGTTAAAAAACCCCCAACAATATGGATATCTATGAGAAGATCTTGAAGAGGAGATTTCAAATTTAAGTTGACCCACCCCCCAGCCCCTCTCCAACCCTAGATGGAATTCAAATTGATGAATTAGATCCAATATTATATAACTTACTAAAATGTATTTTAAAATATAATTTAGTAAATATTTCACATTTATGCAAAAGACTGGACAACAGAAAATAAAACATATTTAAACATTATTTTTTGAACAAGCTTTTATTGAATGTTCTTAAAATGAATGAGAGAATTCTTTTTGGAGAGGGGGCTTTATTTTCAATGTATTTAACGAAAGCTTTTTGGATCAATTGTTTATAATATTTTGTTTTTTGGTAGTCCTTTCTCTGTATTCTGTTTTTCTGGACAAACATTCACCACATATTTTGAAGGGCTCTTCTGTGAACTTTTTTATGGCTCTTCCTGGATTTTTCGAATTGTACAGTCGTTAAAAAATTCGTTCTTATAAAAGGGAGAATGTAGGTTCATTTTTCTTTTTACAAAAAAGCACAGCATTTAAAAAAATGTTTAAAGCTGAGTTATTTACAGAACAAATGGAGAGTAAATCCCAGAGATATTTCTTTTATCTGGAGTTTGATAAACACGTTCCAGACAAAGTTGTGAATGTGGTTGGAAATCCGCCTTCAGATAAAAGTGATTCAACGTCGGATAATTAGAGTGTGCTCTACAGCAGTGCATTTTACTCTACTTGCCATAAGGACCTACATTCACATAGTACATGACTCTTGTCGCGAGTGACCCATAATGCACTGTTGTAGAGCATGCTTCAATTGTATAGTTGTCAATTGTTTGCAACGTTTTAGTCAAACTTCAGATAAAAAATTCCTTCTAGAATTCACTCCTCAAAAACACATTTTTACCGAATTCTGAGAATATATACACACTGTGTCGTATCACAAAACACAGTTTTTCATTCGTAGTTCCAACAGGGATGTAAACTTTCTTTTAGGAATCAAAAATAGTCACCTGAGGTTCTCTCCACCTGAAGTTTATTTATTTGAGAATTTATGAAAATGAAAATTCAAGCAATCAAAACTAATTTATCTTCTTAACACTAGAAGTACCCGGCTGGGTGTATTGACCCCTTTCGCTTTTTAAAGTGGTATATCTCCGCAGCGGTTGCTTACAGAGATATAGCGTTTTGTGTCTTTGTTTATTTAGAAATAGGAGTATTTGACAATTTTTTCGGAAATTTTGGATGCGCACTTTAAAAAAAAATCGAGTTTTTATAGTCTGTTACCGGCAGGGGTCAATTGACCCCAACATTGTTTTTGCTGGTATTTCATCACAAAACATTCTAGTTTCCGCGAAAAAATTGGCCCTCCTCGTGGAATAATATCAAAAATTTGAATTTCTTTACAAATATTGTTTAAGTAATTACCAATTGTTGTTAATTTGAAAAAATGACAGCAAGAAGTCATTAGCAAGACATTTTTCGTCGTTTCTGCAAAAAAATGGAACCTATTCATTGTGACATACAAAAACAGTGTATTTGTTTATGGAAATTGTTCAAATAATGCTACCAAGCAGCAGATATTCTTGAATAATCATAATTAGGCATACATTTCTATCATATTCTATATAAAAACGGTAAATTTCAAAGAACTAATCATTGCGAATCACAAAAAATGGCTTTTGTTCATTAATTTGTTTAAAAAATTATGAACATTTTCTTTTCTAACTCTCTTCTGTAGTCAATTCGCAGATCTTACATAAAAAGGTACATCTTAAAAGTGAGGATAAAAACGTGCGACGTCGGTAGGACTACGCTGGGGTAGGCGAACATTTTCACTTCTTTGTTGTACTTTTTCAGGACTATATTAACGATGTAATATGAATATAGCATACTTCTATCAAAACTATTCAAAATCATTATTCGACACCCAACGCATATATGGGTCAATTGACCCCTCGTGGTAACCAAAGGTGGCAGAAAATCCCGGTACTGCTAGTGTCAATAGTAACTAAATTCTAGCAAATCCACAAAAATTAAATCAATATGTATGCAGCATATTTCAAAGGTAAGTTAGTGTAAAATATTCCTTGACCAATTGGCTTTAAATTCAATAAAACAATTTCGGTAAAACATTCATTGTGTGTATGGCAATTCGGTCATTTCGTAAATGTCGGCTGTGGGGAGTTGTGGTCCACCATTAGTGGGAATCGTGGGCCAAACGTTCTTAATGCGTATTTCAATTTTTTGAGTGGAACTTCTTTTCCCTGGTTCTGAAAAGTGAGGTTAGAGTGAATTTAGAATGTCAATTGTGTTGAAACAATGAATGTCAATCGGAACAACACAGTTCACTGCAACATGTGCGATCGTGCGGTGCACTTGAAATGTGCCAACATGAGGACCGGATATTACACTTGCATACATTGTGCATCAGAATAATTTTTTTTTAATCTTTTTAAAATCATTAATTTTTATTTACTGCAACTTTAATTAACATAAACTACTGGAATATGCCATTTTCTTTTATTTTTTGTCATGGCCCAAAACTCCCCACCAAAATCACAAATATCGATTTTTATAAGATTTACGTCATCCTAAATATTTCTCACGCATTAACGAATTTCATTAATTGTGATCTCCAGTTGATGTATTGAGAAGTTTACTACAAATACCAGTTCATACATTGACAACATAATGACAACGGCAGGATGTCACCGGGTGCGTGTGCTAATCTGAAAAATTGCACTCGCTCCCTATCGCTGCCGAGAAGGTGAAAAACGTATAAAAAGGCATAAAGAACAATTCCGCTCCGGAGCCAGGTGGTATCAAAACAGAAGCGCTATACGACACCTTAGCGTTGAAGAGACCTATACATGCCTGGGCGTACCACAAAGCCGCATGCAGGACGTGACATCTATGAAGGATACTATTTGATGCAGATACAAACGTCTCATTTGACGGAAATGGTCTTCCGAACTGTCGGCAAGGAATGAAGTATCTGCGACGAACATGCTTGCCGTCCCAGTAGTACTCTATTCATTCGGAGTAGTTCCCTCTTCTTCAAATGGTCAGGAAACACATAGAAGTGGGCAAGGGGGCGTCTCTGTACAAAGTAGTGGAGGAGGCCGCTGAAACACTCGATCTTGACTTCAATATCAGAGGTGAGCATAATGCATCATATCTTATCCATCCTGAGCACTCACTCCTGAAGGCCCGGATTAAGGAGTCAATACAGGCAATGCTCGAAAATGAGAAGTGCCACATATACTGGAACTTCATATTCACGAAAATTGTTTCTGTTGCGCACTCGAGGCCTGACATAGTTCTCCTTGACTTCGAGAAACGGACCATGTACGTCATCGAATTTTCGGCACCAGTAGCTGAAAAAAACATCATAACCAAGGAGAATAAAATGAAGGGAGGTATGAAGACCTTATAAGGGAGTTGCGACGCTTATACCCAGAATATTCTGTGAATTCTGTGAAGTCTTGATCATTGACGCTTTCAGAGGTGCTAAGGTTTCACTGGTTGATAGCCTGTACGGAGAAAAATTGAAGTAAAATATTGGGTCTTTAGTGCTGGTAGTCGACGTGTTCATTACTGAACTGGCGTTGTAAAAAAATTCGAGATTAAAAATTGTTTATTAATTCAAGTGCAATCGCGGTATTAACTCCCTCAGGCAACTAAAGAGATTACAACTTGTCGGAAGTCTGAATCTCCTAGCGCGCTGTATGGAGTCTAGTCCAGAATAGAAATCACTCCTATACTCGCAACATAAAAGAATGATCGGCCAAAAAGAATTCACAAGGACACAGAGCGGTGGCTGTTGACAAGTCAAAATAGTCAATTTTCATTTAATAAATGTACATTTATTTATATATTATACATATACTCAATAAGTTTTAAACATAAAATTATGAACATTCATTTACTGAAACAAAAAAAGTTGAGTTAGATGAAAAACGTAGTTGCCGAGAATTGCACCCGGGTTTCCAGAACGGGAATCAGCTTCGCTCTACAATCTGTTATTCTGGTTGCTAAAGTAAGAGCACTAAAAGTCCTTATGATATCATGCAAGCCAGCTTCAGTTAGGTGCTGCCCGAACGTTAATAATGTGTGTGGGCATCCAGGAATGGTTACTGGACTGCTGCAAATTCAGTCGAGTTCCCGATAGAACACTATAAACTGTACTTCAATTGAGACTTCGTTCTTCCGACAATTGAGACACAATATATAGATTTCCATTATTGATTCTAGAAAGTATAGTGATTTAGGCTTTCTATTCTTTTTTGAGAAAACGCATTTTTCAAGAGAGACTACTTGTTCATCTGTGCAAAGTTTGAAGCACTTGGATTGTAGGTGGTAACTTAGAAAGTGTATACGGAAGCTTTAAAGTATTAAAAGATAATGTTCTATGCAGGAGAGATAACATTTTTTAATGATTAGTGTGTAGCTTTAAAATCTGACCCGTGCCTTGCGCATCTATTAATGAAATTTGATAATCATTAAACAATTTGTTCACTGGATATGGAACTCTTCAATCTCACTTTTCTCCGTGTGAAAAGCATCTCTGCGTGTCAACAAGATGCTGAGACACTTGCAGGAAAAATGTAGAAGGCGGTCGTTCTTGGGTCGCGCCGTGTCCTCAGGTTGCACCAGACTTTTGTTGGATTGTCGTACCTAATTTTTCGCAGACTGTAGCCACCTATGTTACGACCGTGAGTCGTGGTTTCAGCTAAAATTTCGCCGCGATTTCGCTAGAAGCGGGTGCAATTTTTCAGATTAGCACCTGCTCTCGGCGAAATCCTGCAGTTGTTCTTATGGCAAACTTTCAACTATACGATGCGAAATCAGTATTGGACTATTCTGTGCAATTTAAGGAGCTCACCTCACGAATGTATACCTTTTGAAAAAAAATTAGAACTGTGTCTTTTTCTTCTCTTACTAAAATAATTTTTGCAGTTTTCAGATGAATTTGGTACTGAAATTTTGTTTCAAAACTGGCCAAAATCATTTTTAAAGAAAGACAAAATTTTTGCTTGAGCCTTTTCTTTTCCAAGCAAGGTGTTTCTTGAAGACAGATGATTTAAAACATAAAAATCTTTAATATGTAGAAATCAACCTCGGGGTTTAGAACATTGTGCGGTGCAAAAATATTTCAACGTATTTTTTGTATTCTTCAATGAAAAATGTTTGTATTCGTCTTTATGAATGAAACTTTTTTTCATAAAATAAGCCTATATTTGCAATTACAATTATAAAAATTCAGGCCTCCTGTAAAAAACATGTCTCATCAGAGATCGAAAGCATGACATGAGCTAAGAGTTTTATAAACAAAAGACGGTTTTGGATTGTTATAAACGTCATTCGTGTAAGAATGATTGGAAGGTTTGCATAAAGAAGGAAGTGAGCTTGAGTAAAGTGTTCCTGCATTTGCTCTCAAGGGAGTAAATAAAATTCACTTAGAAAACCTCCATGCCAAAAGCACTTTTTGTAACTTATAATTTATAGCGACTTATTCATATAATCTTGAAATATTTCTTTAATATGGATTTTGAGGAATAATTAAATTGATAAGATACGCTAATCTAGGATAAATTAAACCTCAGCGTGGTATAATGGGATCGCAATAGGTCGATTTATTTCTTGCGAACAAAGTCCCTGAGTAGTAAAGTAATCTACCTAGTCTGTAACCTTACCGAAGACACGTCCCATGAGAATTCTCGTTTGGTAGAGTGTCGAGAAGTTCCATTATGAGTTACTTTACACTAACTATCTGAGTCTCAAGTACCGTTTCAAGTAGAGATGTTAACTACTACTTTTCTTATCTGTAACTATATACTTGACAGAGAGACAGTTGTACAAATCTATAGGTTTTTATAATATATATCATGTATAAGCTAGCTACATATATATATATATATATATATATATTGATTAGTATGATGTCCGCTCCAGACCCGGCAAACTAAGCTTAACTGGTTCTAATGGACATTTTGCAACTTAGTGCAGCGAAGTGCACGCAAATCTACTTAACACAAAATCTATTTATCAAACCATGCAGCAATGAACCCATCAAACCACTATCAAACTTGCAAACTACAGCCACGTCCACAAGGATTGTTACTTATCAATCAATTAATTTTATTGATTATTTCGTGACACTTCTCACTGGTTTGGAGGCGTCTCTATATTACATGACACTCTAAAGAGGGGTAGGGGGTCTGTCCTAACTTCAAAAAGTGTCAAATGGGAGGGGGGACCTTGGGACCCCAGAAGGTCTTTTAACACTAGACACTTCTCTGAACAAAAAATTAAATTCAACTCCTTGTCGATATATTAAAGACTAATTTTCCAGCCAAAAAGACGAACTTTTCAGCCAAAAAATATGAATGTTCAATCCAGGGCGAATTTCCGACAAAACATTTTAATTTTCGACTAAAAGACATACATTTAAATAAATAGTTCTTTTCCAAAAGAATCATTAGGTTTTCAATCAAATAGTTAAAGTTTTTAAAATACAGCTGAATTTGTATTCTACAAGGATGAATTTTCAAACAAGAAGATTAATTTTTCAGCAAATTATGAATTTTCGTCAGAATACATGAATTTCTAATAGGAAGATAACTTTTCATCAAAAAAAGGCCAGTTGATATCAACGAAAAGATAAAAATTTTGAACAATATAGTTGAATCCTCAACCAAGAAGGTTAATATTTTAGCCAACTGCAAGAATTTTTAACAAAAAACAACCTTAAATGTCGATTGTTTTAGAAAACAGTTGACTTTTGAAGCAGAAAAAAAGAATTTTCAATGTGAAAGTTTATTTTCGATCAAGAATGTTAAATTTTCAACAAGAAGAGATACAATTTCAAACGAAAATAGAAACCTTGAATTTTCAGTTCGAAAAAAAACAAACGAATTTTGAATCAGTTCAATTCAACTAAAAAAGACGTACTTTCACCAAAATAGGTCAATCCTTATTAAAAATGGTGAATTTCCATCAAACGAGATTAATTTGCAACCCGTATATATGAATTGTGGAGAAAATACATGAAATTTCTACCAAATAATTGAATTCTCAACATTTTAGGGTGGAAGTTGCAACCAAAAATGGAAAAACTACATTTTCAGATAAAGAAAGAAATTTCGAGCACGAAAATCGTACATTCAACAGAATAGCTAACGTTTCAAAAACATCATGTAATTCTTAAGAAAATAGGAAACTTTTCTACCAAATTATTTTAACTTTGAACCAGGAACGTATGAGTTTTTAACCAGACCGTTGCATTTTTAAACAAAAGGAATGAATTTTTAACCAGGAAGATCAATTTTCTACCAAAAAAGAAGTTTTTAGTAAAATACATGATTTTTTTACAGAAAACATCTAGGTTCAACCAAAGAGTTGCATTTCTAACCAAAAGCCTAATTTTTTAACTACGAAGATTAATTTTCAACTAAAAAAGATTAGTGTTGAAACAAATAGATGAATTTCAAACTAAAAAATCTGCCCGCCTCGCGCGCACATTTTCGTCGCTCGCTTCTCTCGCAAGTTTGAGCGCGCTTAGGGCGCGCACCTGTTGGATCTCGAGCTTCGTGCTCAATCAGGTATACATCTCGCGCTCCACGTTCGATGATATGTTTATCACGCGCTTCGCGCTTGATAATATGTTCACCTCGCGCTAGGCGCTCGGACACATTTGCATGTCGCTTTAAGCTCAGTTCCCCTAGGTTTTCGCACTGCGTGTACTTGCTATTACCCGCTTCGCGGGATAATACTCTTTCAGTAAGCTTCATCGTTAGGACCTGCTTTTGGTTCAGTTTTGTCAGTTTTACATAAAAAGAAGAACTAGTTCAGTGAAGGTTCTGTCGACCTTAAGAAACACATTCTCATCAAGACACTCGCGCATCGCGCTCGAAATCTGGCTTAAAAATCATGTAAATCTCGCGCTTCAAGCTAGTTTCTGTTCTGCGTATAATAGAAACTCAAAAGTTTGAGCGTGCTTACGGCGCGCGATTTGGTCGTCGCGCTTCGCAACGACCATATGTTATGTTCTATGTTCTTCAGATAAACATTACTATATTTGTATTTGTCTTAGAATGAAGGAGAAAATTCCTTTATTCCAGCGTATATTTCCGTATCGTTCTAATAAATAATACAATCAGAACGATCTTTTCCAACTATCTGAAAAAGGGAGAAAAAAAAGTATCTTAGTCGTTTTTGGAACATATATATGAAGAATTTTTAGATGATTATTGAAGAATGGACGTTTGACAAAAACAGGGGGGGGGGTCAATTTATTTCAATTGATTTTATGTCTGAACCAAGTATTTGTAATAAATAGGCCCTTTCCTAAACATAAACTAAATAATTGTTCCCTGCTACAATTTTTCTTATTGGATCCCCAGACTTACTTTTAGCACCCTTTCTGAATCTGCATCCTGATGTTGAACGCCGACCCATTCGTTCATATCTCCCAGCAGAATGATTCTTTCACCATGATCTCAACTACTTATTGCATCATTTGGAGTGTCCCAGAAGGCGTCTTTGACGTGTTTCTGATCACTATCAACTGAGGCGTAGCACGCTATGACAAATAATCTTCAGATTCCTACCTTCATTCTAACCCACAGCAATCTGGGCGATACATATCCTTGATCTTTGAAATGTCGTTTTTCTTTCTCATTCATAATTGAACCAACCCCTTGACCACCATGTGATTCACTATCTACTCCTGATCATGTTTCAAAACCGCCCTTCAACACCCCATTTTCTATGTTTCTACTTTCGCAACCCTTCTTCTTCGTCTCAGGTACACAAAGAATATCTAGTTTCCATGACGTGCATAATTTCTCGTAGTTATCTGACCTTAAGATCACGCAGGGGGAGAGCAAGGAACGGAAGCCGAGAGAGTCGCAATTGGTTGATGTTTTATCCTAAGAAGGTCACCAGCCTTCAGCACCGTTGTATTAGATAGGAGTTCCTATGTTCCAATCTGGCACTTCGCGGCCTAGCTCTAGATGACGAACCACAAACTCGTTATATATATATACACTGTTAGAAAAATCTGTATGAGATTTAATATACATGTGTGTGAAGCAAATATGCACTACCGCTACTGAAATGTAACATACATAGGTGTAGTGAATTTAATATACGTGTGTATTAAATTTAATATACAGGTCGGTACAGCAGTGTGCACGAAAACTCAAAGTGCTTTCATTTCTTCAAATCTTGTCAAATATTCGCAATTAAATTAATAATCTAGAATTCGTCGACTGAATTGTTATTTATAATGAAAGTGCGACGTACGGGTGGACATAATTCCAAAATCCAGTCTAAATAGTAGAAATGTAATGCTAGTACAGTTGATTGTAGGTTAGGTCTGTTATTTGTTTGCTTAATTGATCTTTTCGACTCAAAATCCAGTCATATTTTTGAATAACTGGAAGAAGGTATCATGTTTTATGATTTAGAGTCGAAAATTCTTATTGAAATTATTTTGAATTTGTGTAAAATGGAATTATCTGATTTTTCTTGTAAGTGATTAACATGAATGTATATAAAATTTAATATACACGCTCTTAATGGCGATTTCATATGATTGATATATTAATTTTAATACACATGGGTATATTAAATTTCATATTATTTTTAACAGTGTATATATATATATATATATATATATATATATATTTATTTATTCATTTCATGTATTCAAAGCAAAATTCTTGAAATATAACACGAGATGTAAAAGAAATGGAAGAAGCAATGTTTTGATGAGAATGTGCCCACTTATCGGTATGTGCCACTTATCGGGCCGATTTTTTCACTGTTAATGTTATTTTTACGAATAAAACCTAAACGACACATCCTTGTTTGACCGTGAGATTAAATTTTTGAATTTTCGTTATGTTTTGTGCAATAAAAATGTGAATTTTCAATTATTCAAACAAATTCCAAAAGTCATTATGATAATCTTGTAGCACGTTCCTTATTTTGGATTTTGAAAATGCTGTAACTCTGAAAATGTTCAGTTTATCGGGAAATGTCATTGAATTACGTTGTTTGAATTTTTGAGCACTATGAATAGCCGCACATATAGTTTTCAAATGTTGAGAAAAAATGGTGTCAAAAATTTTCAAAATGCGCTCACACTTTGAATTTTTATTTAAAATGGCTGGCTAACAAACTTGAACTTTAGTTTGGAAGACTAAAAAAGTATACCAGTTTTTTGGGTTCAGGGGGTCTCAAAACGTGGTCATTTGACAAAAACCAGGGTGGTCAAATTTTACACAAATCTCATACCTTCTCTGGATAAGAATGTAAAAAGATGAATTTGCCACCATGAATGAAATAGTCAAATTTTCAATCGAAAAAATTAGGTTCCAACCAAAGAGATGAATTTTCAATCAATACCGAGATCAATACAGTGCATTTTTAATAGAAAAGTTCAACTTTTAACTAACAAGGAAAGGACACAAGATGGACATCGCTGATTCGAATGGGGCCTTATAGGATGAAAGTGCATCAAAATCCACTGAAGGTGTATTTTTTCTTTTGATCTCATAGGCCTTAGTTTCCGAGATATCGAGGTTTGAGTATTTGCGCTCGAGCGTTCGACTCGCCACTACGAAGCGGGGACCCCGACTTTTTTTTGGTTGACATATCATGTATTGAATGTTTTGTTGAGTATTCATCGTTTTTGTTGAGAAGTAAACTACTTGGTTCGAAGTTACACTTGTTTTAAAAAAAGTTATTTTCTTGTTTAGAAATTCATCATTTCAGTTAAAAATTTATATTTTCGAAGTAAAAAGTTTCATTTGGTGGAACTGAAGAAGTAAAACATTAACTTATTTGCTTCTAAATTGACTTTCTTGTTGAAAATTCAACTATCTGTTCAAAAATTAAACTATTCTCATAAAAATTGAAATATTTAGTAGATAAGTAATGTATGTTGTTGAAAATTAGCATTTCCGGCTAGAAAGGTAATCTTATTAGTTGAAAATTCCTATTTTTGGTTGAGGATTCAACAATATTGTTGAAAATTCGTTTAAGTCAACCGGTTTAAAATTCGTCTTTTGGTGAGAAAGTCATATTTCTTATGTAAAAATGATTTTTTCTTAGGAATTACCTTCACGGGTTTGAAAATCTACTATCTTTCATAGAGTATGTGTTTTTTTTTAAATTAAACTATTTTGATAAAGTCACGTTTTTATGAAAATTCAATTGTGTTCGAAAAAATCGCCTTTTTACATTCTCATTTATTGACTTTTTTATTGCCTTGAAGAATGGGAAAGTTCAAGACTTTTGAAGACTCTTCTGCACGATATTTAAATCTGATCAGTTTTAGCTGAGAATTCCAGATCAATTATTATTTGCTTATAACATGTTATCTATGAATAATTAATTCACTTACCTTGATTCTCGTAATAGATTTTTCAGCACATGTTGACGGAAGATTATTATTTCTATATTGAAGAAAATGAGGAAGATTTTAGCCAGGTGGATTCTAGACATATTACATTATTGATATTTCTAAAGAGTGGAAGGCCTATGCTAGTCAGTTAAAAGTAGTTCTATGTTGAACATAGGATTGGAACGGTAGGTACAGTTTAAGCAACATTCTGGTGTCATCAGTGACGATAATGTAGTTACATACATATATACACACGCAGTCAGTCACGACCCTAGCACCCTAACAGCATATAAACTACTAACGGCTGCGTTGATGTATGCAGCAACACATACGTGGAATTAGCTGAAATCCCTCGGCGTGCTTCAGCATACTAGCTCTACATAATTGCTGCTGTACAACGCTCGTATGTCGCTCTACCGCGAAGGACTCAAGCCCATTCTTTAATTCCGGGAAAATGATTGTCTCAGAATTATAGGCTACAAGCTATATGAGATTGCGAGTGGAATTGCGAAGGGATGAGAAACTCTTAACTAGGAATGAGGATTTCGTCGAAATGTTCTTTGTGATTTAAAATAATTATTTTTTCTTTTTACTGTATGTGACTATTATACTCATATTTTAAATTTTCATATGTATTCCACAGCTTAATATCAAAATAGAAGGAATGTCCTATTATGTTTCCACTCAAATTATAATTTGTTGGATGTTTTTTTCATTACATACTGAGAAATATTTCTTGATTGAAAATTAGTTTTTTGGGTTCAAACATTCATTTCTTTTGGTAGAAATTTCAATCCGTTCACGACATGACGGGATTGATACTTGTCTGGTGGAATGGAAAAAGAAAATTTTGAAAATTGCAGTACCTCGTGAAACTATGAATAGCTTGGGAACAATTTTCATTTCACGTTTCTCAGGATATCGATTCGACTGGCAGTCGAAACCAGTTGGTCTTGTTGAATTCAACCGACTGCTTTTCGAATGAATTCATGACCTTCCAGTTTGATAGGAATTTCCTTCTTCCTGGCTTAAGACTAGCAGCTCCAAAAATACGAACCGGCGTGTTTAAAAAATTGCTGCTCACTTTAATGAGGATCTTGTGTGATCTTCGAGGATCAGTGTGTACGGTCAGTCAACTGAATTTCGTGTCAAACGTGTTGCGGGCATATTACAATAATCTGATTTTTGAATAGTAATCAGTAGTGCATTTAGAGTTAAATCAGCACTCTGCCAGGAATGAATTTTCGTTAGTTTCATTTTTAATAATATTTGAAGGTACACGTGAGCAATGAAAAAGCATCTTTGACACACATTTGAATGGCTTTAAATAGACCAAGAATATGTTTAATTTGAACCTGGCGACAACGTAATTCTTAAGGGGGTAGTCTGGTAACTGACACATTTTTTAAAGCTTTTTTCGCGAATAATCAAATAAAATGAAATGAAGTCATTTCAAATTTTTTATATGTCATAATTGATATCTAAAAGTGCACAATATTTTTTTTTTAGTTTTTTTCGACGGACAAAGTAAGCATCTTAAAAAAAGGTATACGGCTGGCCCGGGTGATTGCGCCACTTCAGGACATCTGAATCAAAAAAATCAAATTGATTATTGTTCTGCAGGCTTGTCGTTCTGGCCTGAGATAGAATTTTCCATTTTAAGTGAAAAATAACAAAATGGCGGACTTCTAAAAAAAAGACAACTTTTTTCAACTTTTTTTCGCAGAAATCGGGCCATACATCAAAAAATAATGAACGGGAATAAGATCCAAGCTCCCGTTATAGCCACTGATGCGTAGGACAACGTGTTAAAATTTCAGCTAGATCGGTTCCATAGAATATTTTGAATTACCCGGGCCGACCGAAAAAAACGTTGTTTGAGAAAAACGCGTTTAGCTTTAATAAAAGGTTTTTTTATAGAAAACTCCTATACTAATCGGCTATGCCTCGTGGATACAAGCAATCCTTCCGTTTCTTTATAGGCATCATTTTTAGCAACTTTTTCTGCCCTACGACTAAATCTGACTATCTTAGAAGCGTCAGACGATGCCTTCCGACCATTTGCTGCCGTTGCGCGGCTTACAGATCGCAACTACGAAGCGCTCTCGACTATGTGCTGTATGAATTACTTCATGGATATAGGTTTTTCCGAGTTTGGAAAAGACTTGAGGGTAAGAATGCGCTGGTGTTGGTGTCCTGCCGTCACTACACCACGGGACCACACCACGGACAGGTATATATGAACGTACTGTCTCGTTCTGAAACGGTTATGAGAACGAGTTCTGGATAATGTCAACTCTTTTCGACTTAAAATAAAAGTATCTTTCAGTAGAAATTTCACCTTTTACATTTTTTGCTGACAATTAATCGTTTTTGGTTTGCACAATTAATGACTGTGTTAAAAATTGAACTACTTTGTCAAAAATTAACCTTTACAGATGAAGATTCATCATCTAGTTGAAAATTCATCTCTTTGGTTTAGGATGTAACTATTTTGTTGGAAATACATCTATTTTGTGGAAATTTATCTGCTTTCGTTAAGGATTCAACTATTTCGTTGGAAACGAGAATTTTTTGGATGAATTCGAGTATTGGCATGAATTCAAAATCTTTTTGGATTGAAATATCAACTGTAATTTTTTTTTTAAATTCATCTCTTTGGTTGACAATGTAGCTATATCGTTAAGAATCGATTTTTTTATAGAAAATTGATCTTATTACTATAAAATTCATATATTTGATCGAACATTCAACTATTTGATTGAAATTTAACTTTTTCCTTGAAAATTCATATTTCCAGTGTCAAAGTTGAACTGTTTTGTAGAAAATTCCTCTATTTTGGTAAACATTTAATGTTTTTTGTTTAAAATACAACAGGTTGAAAATCAATCATTTTTGGTTGAGAATTGAACTATTTTGTTGCAAATCCAACGTTTCTGGTTGAAAATTCAACTGTTCAGTTGATTATGAACTTTTTTGTTGAAATTTTGATTTTAAATATAAAAAATTTCTCAATTTTTTTTAATTCCTTGAAGAACCTTAGTTAACTCATATTTATATAACCTTAGAAACGAATAAATCTGAAGAGAAGTTATAGAACATTTTTATTTTTTATTACAAATGATTTCCCTTCACGAATAAAAAAACAATACGCGCGCGAATGATTATCCTACAAAGTTGTAATCACGAGATCTCGCAAACATTGCTGTCGAAAATCTCATGGGTTTGGATACTGGGTCAAAATATCTCAAGTGTGCCACATTTAAATCGATAATTCTATTTTCAATCAATTCAGACAGTCTTCAATTCATTTTTATATCAAAATAACTCAAAGTTCTTCTTCATCAAAGTTCTTGATCACTTTTTTTTTTAATTAATTACTCGCGAACGGTTCATCGAAATATAATAATTGAGTCATGAAAATGTTAGTTACAGAGTAAAATTTGAGCAAAAAAATTGTTTGGTGGTGAAAAATATTTTTTTATTGTTTAAATGATCATTTGTTTTAAACAATTGAAAATTAATTGAACTTCTCCGCCTGTGAAAGGATTCTTCCACGTTCCAATAGATTCTACAATCTCTTCCGAAAATTTTGGTGGAAAAAAAAGTTGGTATTTTGCAGTAGTTCAAATGTTATTAATTTGTTTGTTACCGCACTCCGACCTCCAGCGCTGGTCGAGCACGCACAATTATGTAAACAAATGCATAGTTTAGACGGTTATTGGAAGCAAATAATCGTTTTTCTTTTTTAATAACTTCAAATTATATTACTGGTAATATTTAGTGATTCAAATTGGTCATTCAATATTATTTGTTTATTTAATAAACAAATTTTACAAACGAAAGCATAGTTTGGGCATTCATAGGAAGAAAGTGATAGTTTTTCTTCCTAATCGTCTTCAAATTACATAGGTGGTGATTTTTAGTGACGAAGAATTGTCAATCGATATTATTTGTTTATGTCATAAACAACTAGTATAAACAAATGCATAGTTCGACCATTCATGGATATAAAGTGATCGTTTTTCTTTCGAATCGTCTTCAAATTACATAAGTTGTGATGTTTAGTGACCTAGCAAGAATGCATTTGAAATGGATCTTGAAATTATTGAAATGCTTGAAAAGTACAACTCGGAAGCTAACTTTTCTCGAACATCACAAAACATTTCCAGTGATATCATTTGAAGGAAATAATAGAACAAAAATTACGTCCTGTCTAGAAATGGCTAAACTATGTACTTGTTCATAAAATAAACAAATATTTAGTGCAGTACGCAGGTAACATTGAGCATGCATAAATAGTGTAACGCAGTTTCTCTTCGGATTCATTTTCAGGGGGTGCTGGATAATAAAAAAATGCAGGGTGCCGGCTTCTGATAGTGTGCGTTTACCCGGGGGTTGGGGTAGGGGGTCAACGCATGGAACAGCGGTATCTCTTACGAATTAATCAGTTAGTTTGCCACTTTTCAGTCAAAATAATTGTATTTCTCTTTATTTATGTTTAGTTAAACATATTATAACCAATCTTAGTGAAACACTCCGTTAAAAACTCATAACATATTATCCCTTAACAACAACCCTGAAGTATTAATTACTCCCCCCAAGTGGAAAAATTTCGTGGTGCTGTACCGCTTCTGTCTAGTTCGCCTTGAGTCGACACTGGCGCGCTACTGGCTGTCTAACCAGTGGTTAGACTGGGATGTAACGCTCGGATCGACTAG
Source organism: Andricus quercusramuli (assembly GCA_932178445.1). NCBI lineage: Eukaryota > Metazoa > Arthropoda > Insecta > Hymenoptera > Cynipidae > Andricus > Andricus quercusramuli. The sequence continues at coordinate 294,627 of CAKNXH010000550.1, forward strand.
TTTCTAGACAGATCGGCTATTTCGATAAATAATAATTAATAATTAAATAATATAATTATTTTTTATGCCATAAAAATCCAATATATAGATTTTGCAGATATTTAAAAATATGAAAAAACTTTTTGTAAAAAAAAAAATGAAGAAATGAGTTTCCGCAAATCTCTTGTAATACGCTGGGTGTCGAACTTCTAATGTACCTTCCTATTATATTGTTGTAACTTTGTCCCGTCGCCTAAACACCTCGGGCATCTAAAAGTTAATTTTTTTTCATATTTCTCGGATATGAATTTCAATTCATTAAACCCTAATATTTATTTCAATAAAACATGAATAATATTTCAACCATAAAAGTGCTTGATATGTGGATAAATCATTGAAAAAAATGAAATTTGTATGACTTTACTTGCAATTAGGCTACGAAATAATGATAGATTATTATTTCAAATAATAAGTAATACGTGAGGCTTCATTACCATTCACGTAATCAATAAATAATTAAAATAGATTGAATCATTAATATTATGCATCGCATTTTACATATTATAATTATTATGAATTCAATATAAATTTATTATGACTTTACTATAAGATTTCGTTCACCTTCAACAATTATTGTTTACTATCTAAAATATGTAATAGTGTATAATTAATGATTGCTTGAGCATTTGTGCAATTTTTATTTGTAATTTCCTAAATCTTTTATTCAAAAGTTATTTTCTTCTGAATTCACTTCTGTAATTTTCGTTCAAGTCCAAAGCGTGATTCTGCCTGGAAAGTAGCTGAAATCTGGACAATTTTTATGTATTCAAATTCCTAACGAACTCCTAGATAGCGCCAAGACTGGTACTAGACAGCAGGAAGGTTTGAATCAAACACGTAGTAAAACTAGACAGCGCCAGTGTAGCGCCAGACTAGTATTGAGTGAATAGACAGGCTTGAGAAAAACTGTACTGGCTTTAGCATGATTCAAGACTGCCGCGAACTTTTTCCTCACGGCCCAGAGCGGCACCTGTACAATGCGCATTTTGTGAAGATTTGGACTCACGATTCGAATTTCATAAACGCAGGAGTCAAAAATGGGAAAGAAACAGATTACGCAATGTTTGATTACGCAATGTAACCTGAAGATTCGAACGTTCAAATGAACGAAATGAAGAAAAAGTTAATTTTTTTCTGCAATCAGCCTAGCGGAATGAAGGAAAAATTCGATAATTAATTTTTAGAGGGTAAGACACCCTCTAATATTAATGGTGATGGGGCCAGCACACAATGTGCAACCAGCCGCTTTATATATATATATTTTTTTGAAATAAAAATAGTGTTAAATTACCTTATCATGAAACAAATTTTTTTCAGTGCGCAAAGTATCACCGGGAAAGATATTTAAAACCACCCTTAGTTTTCAAAATCATAAAATCATCAAAATGACCGCCCTTATACATTTTTTTCGAATTCAAAATAGTATTAAATTACCTTGTCATAAAACAAGTTTTTTTCAGTGGGAAAAGTATCACCGACAAAGATATTTGAAAGATGATTTGGATATTTTGAAAAACTAAGGGTAGTTGTAAACATCTTTTCCAGTGATACTTTTCCCACTGAAAAAAACTTGTTTTATGACATGGTAATTTAACACTATTTTTAATTCGAAAAAAAGTGTATACAGGCGGTCTATCTATACATTGTGTGTTGGCTCTATCTGCATTAACATTTGAGGGCATTTTTCCCTCGTTGTTATCGCTAGATTTTTTTATATAATACTCACTTTTATGCATTCCTGAACTGCAACATTGAGAAATTTTTTTTTTTCCATTTCTTTTATTTGAACGTTTGGAACTTCAGGCACATGGTTACGCAAGATTGTTGGGGGTCGTCAAAGAAAGTTTGATGAGGCCCCTAACAAGGATCCTTCTTCAATTCTAATCAATGTCAGGGGTCATCTTTGGGGCCCCAATGGGGCTATTTTCCAATTAAAGGCTGTTCTTGTTATGTACATTCACAAAATAATTCCGTGATAGCGTGACAATTTTTTTTCAATAATTTCGAAAAAAATTATAATTATAGGAGGTAGGTTGTGAGAAATAACACTTTATTCAAAACATTTCATTTCTTTTAAATGATCAATTTTGGGTATGCTCACTCTCTTCAGTGTGTGAAAAGCTGCTTCTATCTGTACATAGCCGTTAAATTTCGATTAAATTTGAGAAAAGTTTATCTCATTTTGAAGATTTTACTCAATTTTTCCTACGTGAGAGTTCTAAATATTAACAGATTTCAATTTTTTCAAAACTTTTTTCTCTTTAAATGTCACTGATTATTGGGTTAGCATATTTAGATTTCGAAAATTCGTGCAAAATGAATCATCCTATCTGAGTTTACCTGTGACTACTGACCTAATTTACAGTTTTAATTTGAATTCGTATATGTAAATACGTATATTTATGTATATTTGTGTACTAATCGAAGATCTTTTAAATTGTACATTTTATATATGGGATTGAAAGCTGTTTCAAATCAGGCAGATTCTATTTTCTATATTGTCAAAAAACGAGAAAGTATTTGTTTAACTTCTTTTCTAATATTCTAATCTATTTTAATCTAATATTTTAACAGACATATGTTTTTTTTCTCCTGTTCCACTGCTGCATTCTTCAAATTATAATCGTGAGTCCAAATCTTCACAAAATGCGAATTGTATAGTCCAAGAGCTGGTGAAATTTTTTCCGGCTGATTTTTAAATGGCTGAAAAAATTATATAATATAGCCTCGGATGGGTACAATATGAAATCGAGTGACTGCCAGCTCGAATCCGTTGCGTTTGTTAATAAAAAAATTGTTTATAGCGTTTTTTGAAATAAAGAACCGACCAATCTCGTTATGCATGAAAATTTGTTAACATATAGTAAAAACATTGCTTAAAACGATTTCAAGTGACTGCCACTCGAAATCCGTTGTTAAGTCGTGACTGCCAATCAAAACTCGCGAAAAATCTTGTTGAAAATTCGGCTGATTTTAAAATGCACGAACAAAACAAAAAAAATTAATTGAAGCCATAAGAAAAATATTCCCGAGTGACTGCCATGTCAAAGCCGTTGTTTTCTACTGACTGCCAGCCCCCAAAGTCCGCGCCGCATCGTCCGGACCGTGCTGCATCGCTCTGTTCGCGCTGTATTTTTCAAAAAGGTCAAGGTCATTCTTGAAGTAACTTTCAACGAGGAATCCAGTGGTGACCTTGAATTTGACCTTAAGTTTGATCTTCAAGGTCAACTTTTTTTTTTAAGTGGGAACCCCTATTTTTGACAACGGCAATCGAAAGAGCGGGAAATTTTACGTTGAAAAATGTACTTGGGTCATGGGTCAAGGGTGACCTTGAAATCCAGCTGAAGGTTATTATGCTTGAACCAGGTATGGGGCGGGTCCAATCTGTACTGCTGCGGCTCAGGTTTTTACGAAAAATGTCGAGATTATTCTTGGAGTAACTTTTAACGAGGAATCCAGTGTTGACCTTTGATTTAACCTTGAGCTTAACCTCCAAGGTTATATCAAGGCCAACTTTGTTTCTTTTAATTGGGAACCCCTACTCTTGACAACGGCAATCGAAAGAGCGGGAAATTTTGCGTCCAAACATGTACTCAGGTTATAGGTCAAGGACGACCTTGAACATCACCTCAAGCTCAAGATCAATTTTAAAGTCACTACTGGATTCCTCGTTAAATGTTACTCCAATAATGACCTGGACGGTTTTCGTGAACACCTGAGCCTGATAACTGCGCCTTATAACCTTCAGCTGGAGTTCAAGGTCACCCTTGACCAATGACCTAAATACATTTTTGAACGTAAAATTTCCTGCTCTTTCGATTGCAGTAGTCAAAAGTAGGGGTTCCCAATTGAAAAAACAGAGTTGGCCTTAAAATAACCTTGGAGGTTAAGCTCAAGGTAAAATTAAAGGTCAACACTGGATTCCTCGCTAAAAGTTACTCCAAGAATGATCTCGACATTTTTCGTGAAAACCTGAGCCGCAGCAGTACAGATTGGACCCCCCCCCCATACCTGGTTCAAGCCTAATAACCTTCAGCTGGAGTTCAAGGTCACACTTGACCCATAACCCAAGTACATTTTTCAACGTAAAAGTTCCCGCTCTTTCGATTGCCGTTGTCAAAAATAGGGGTTCCCACTTAAAAAAACAAAGTTGACCTTCAAAAGACCTTGAAGATAAAACTTAAGGTCAAATTCAAGGTCACAGCTGGATTCCTCGTTGAAAGTTACTTCAAGAATGACCTTGACCTTTTTGAAAAATAAAGCGCGAACAGAGCGATGCAGCACGGTCCGGACGATGCGGCGCGGACTTTGGGGGCTGGCAGTCAGTAGAAAACAACGGCTTTGACATGGCAGTCACTCGGGAATATTTTTCTTATGCCTTCAATTAATTTTTTTTGTTTTGTTCCTGCATTTTAAAATCAGCCGAATTTTCAACAAGATTTTTCGCGATTTTTGATTGACAGTCACGACTTAACAACGGATTTCGAGTGGCAGTCACTCGAAATCGTTTTTAGCAATGTTTTTGCTATATGTTAACAAATTTTCATGCATAACGAGATTGGTCGGTTCTTTATTTCAAAAAACGTTATAAACAATTTTTTTATTAACAAACGCAACGGATTCGAGCTGGCAGTCACTCGATTTCATATTGTACCCATCCGAGGCTATATTATATAATTTTTTCAGCCATTTAAAAATCAGTCAGAAAAAATTTCACCAGCTCTTGGACTAGTACACGTGCCGCTCTGGGAATAACATTAATACCTCGATTAATACTTCAGGGTTGTTGTAAAGGGATGTTAACGGGATGTTAAACATAAATAAAGAAAAATACATTCAATTTGAGTAGAAAGTTGCAAATTAACTGATTAATTCGTAAGAAATACCGCCGTTCCATGCGCTCACCCCTACCCCCACCCCCCGGCCAAACGCACACCATCATAAGCTGGCACCCTGCATTTTTTTATTATCTAGGACCCCCTGAACATAAATTCAAAGAGAAACTGCGTTACACTGTTTATGGATGCTCAATGTTATCTACGCCCTCGTCTAATTATCAAATGACAATTCTTCTTCACGAAATGTCATCACTTATGTAATTTGAAGACAATTAGAAAAAAAAATCAATTTCTATCTATAAATGGTCAAACTATGCATCTGCTTACAAAATTTGTTGATGACATAAACAAATAATATCAACTGACAATTCTTCGTCACTAAATATCACCACTTACGTAACTTGAAGACGATTAGAAAGAAAAATGATCACTTTATATCTCTTAATGGTCTAACTATGCATTGGTTTATACAATTTGTCTATAACATAAACAAATAATATCCATTGACAATTCTTTGTCACTAAATATCACCAATTATGTAATTTGAGGATGATTAGAAATAAAAACGATCACTTTCTATCTATAAATGGTCAAACTATGCATTTGTTTATAATATTTGTTTATAAAATGAACAAATAATATCGATCGACAATCATTCGTCACTTAGCATCACCTCATATGTAATTTGAAGATGATTAGAAAGGAAAACTATTACTTTCTGTGCATAAATTACAAAACTATGCTTTTGTTTATAAAATTTGTTTATTAAATAAACAAATAATATCAAATGATCAATCTTAATCACTTACTATCATCAGTCGTATAATTTAAAGTTACTAAAGAATCTATTGGAACGTGGAAGAATTCTTTCACAGGCGGAGAAGTTTAATTAATTTTCAATTGTTCAAAACAAACGATTATTTAAACAATAAAAAAATGTTTTTCACTACGGAACAATTTTTCAGCGCGAAGAATACTTCGTAAAAAAATGTCATGACTCATTTATTCAATTTCGACGAACCTTTCGCGAGTAATTAATTTTTGAAGAAGTGATCAAGAACTCACGGTGGTCAGGAAGGACGAATAGGTGTCACAAAAATGGCAATAAAATCGGTTCACGGGAGGATATTCGGGCAAGAATATGCATAAAAAATCCGTACGAATTTTGGCTGATCCTGTTTTCGAAATATCGCCAAATGACCTATTTTAGCTATTTTATCAATGGAACGTAATGAGCTGTACCTTAAGTATGCATTTAAATGCTTACATAATTATTATTTGTGTACTGGGTATATGTAGAATTGATCAATATATGTATATTCGACACCTTTGTATATATATATATATATATATACATATATATGTATAATTAAAAAAAATGTTAAACAACCACCGCAGGGTACCACTAAGAGCAACTGCCATCTAAAGAACAATTCCAAGGGCCCCCAGTAGAACCGCGGTAAAATACACCTATGGCCACGTCAGCACGGGCAGCAGTCAGTAACGCACTCAAGCACTGACATTGTTCTCCAAAACTTCGAGAAATGAACTATATTCGTGATCGAACACTCGGCCCTTGTGATTGATGCTCTCGGAGGAGCGAAACTATCACTGGTTCGTAACCTTAAAGTCATACCCGCATGCTAAAAATATGCCAAGGCACTTGCGAGATGGATGCAGAGAACTTTCATCCTTGGGTCGCTTTGTGTCCTCAAGACACACGAGGGTTTTTCTGGCCTGCCGTTGTGATATATTTATCTATTCAACACATACGTAGTATACAAATAATAATTATATATGCATTTGGATGCATATTTAAGGTACATCTCATTACGTTCCATTGATAAAATAGCTGAAATACGTAATTTGACGATATCTCGAAAACAGGATCAGCTAGGACTTTAATTCAAACGGATTTTTCACGTATATTCGTGTTCGAATATTATCCTGCAAACCGATTTTATTGCCATTTTTGTGATACCTGTTCGTCCTGCCTGACCACCGTGAACTTTGGTTGTGAATAACTTTTGAAAAAATAAATTTTTTGCAAAAATACTGCGTGAATATGGCTTCTAGTGGCTGTTTTCAGTTTCTTTATCTTTAATAAAGATCATGAATTCTCTCCACCACCAATTTTGTGAATATGAAATTCGGAATAATTAATTTTACTTGATGAAAAGATTTGTTTCCAAATTTTTCTAAACATTATTGACAGAAGAGCAAATTTCAAAACAAAATTTTTCAATTATACAAGAATACTTTTTTTTTTTGTATTGATGTTTAGGTTTTGGCCACAAAAAGAATAATTAATAAGATGTTGAATGTTTTTTGTCTTTTTTTTGTATGCTGGCCTGAAACATTCAACATCTTATTAATTATACAAGATTACACCTTTTGAGAGAAAATTCAAGTACATAATTCGAAGAGATGGTAGTAGATTTGAGCTTAATCAGTCATATTCAGGTGACATATTGAGACGTTAGTTAAGCTCCTTTTTGACGCTAGGATCATATATTTAAAAATTCTTCAAAAAGTTTTCGAACCATTCCGAAAGATTAGAAAAATTCTGTAAAAACTGAATCTGTAGAATTGGAGGCAATTTTTTCAAATTTGCAAAATTTAAAAAAAAAATTAGGAAAATTGAAATAATCCTAAAATGTATTCACGAATTTCAGAAGTTTTGAAGATGTCAAAATTATTTTAAACTTCGAACAGATTTTCGGAAATTTATCGAATATCTGTAAATTTCTCCCAAACTTCGCAAAGTCCTAAATATCATTCAAACTGACTCGAACTTTTCCTAATATTCTATGAAATCCTGTGAAGTATACTCTCTAAATTTGAATTAGTAGAAAACTACTAATTGGTAGTAGTTTTCTACTAATTCAAATAGTGCCGATTCGTTTACTGGTAATTAGTAAGAATCTATTAATTCAATGAGTAAGATTAACTGACTAGATGAATTAGTAACTATATCTACTAAAGGAATTGGTAATTCCAGAGAAAAATGTTCTAACTATGATGATGAGAATTTTACTGAAATAGATGAATTTTGAAAAAAAAGATGAATTTTTAACAAAAGGGTAACTTTTAACCAAGTATCTTCAATAAAAAAGATGAAATTTCAATTACCATGAAATGATGAATACTTAACTGGAATACTTGAATTTGCCACCAAAAATATAAAGTTTCGAAAAATAAGATTGATTTTGAAATGTAAAGAATAATTTTCTACAAAAAAATACATCTTTTGAAGAAAATAGAAGAAATCTTAACCAGAAAAGACAAACTTTCAATCAAATAGTTGAATTTTAAGTTTAAAAAATTAATTTTCCAGAAAAGAGACAAATTTTCAGTCAAAGTGATGAATTTTCAACTAAAATAATGAACTATTGACTTGAAAAAAAAAGAAATTAATTTTCTTTCAAAGTAAAAACGAATTTTTAATAAAATAGCTCACTTTTCAACCTAAGAGATAAATTTTTAATAAAAATGATGAATCTTGAACATAACCAAAATTAATTTCCAACAAAAGAGTTTAGCTTTTAACTCAGTGATTAAATTTTGTATTCCAAAAAAGATGATTTCTGAACGAAAAATGTAGTAATTGATATTCCAAAAAAATATCAATTTTTGAATCAGAAACAGTTGAATTCAACAAAAAAAACTACTTTTCAACATGAGTTGAATTTTCAACTTGAAAAGATTTTTCAGGCATGGAAGACAAAAAATTTCAAACAAGCTGTTGATTTTTGAAGCAAGAAGATGAATATTTGAATTTTGAACTAAAAACGATCAATTTTCAAACAAAAATATAATAGTTAAATTTTCATTAAAAAAAATTAAATAAAATAAATTAAAATGTTTGCGCTTCAATGTATATAGATACTTTTATTTCAACTTATCCGCCCTTCAACAATAATGCGGTTCAAAAACCCCTTCTTTGCAGATAGAGGAGTTTTAGACTCTTTTTAAAATTTAGGTTAAATAATAATTTTCGTAACTTAGGAAAAATAGATCTGATGATTATAAGTTCTGCCTCAAAAGTGTAAGTTTAAAAATGAAAAAGTCTTTAAAATCTTCTCTAAAACAACCTCTTTATCCGTAGCAACAATTAAATGAAATTTTTTAACCCGAAAATTCGACATAGAAGTTGTAAAGTAATTAAAAAAAATTTTAACATTACCCTTTTTAAATTAAAACTCAAAAACTAGCAGAATGTATTTAACAAATTATTAAATTATGTTCCCTTAGCAATTAATTGCTACTCATTAAATTAGTAAGTTGGAACTACTAAGCAGATTAGTAGAATATCCTTACTCATTCATTTAGTAACATAAATCTTACCATTTCATTTAGTAAAAAGTGATAAAATTACTAATTTAACAGTCAGATACGATGCTACTAATTGAAGTAGTAAAATTTCTACTAATTCGGATTTAGAGAGTAACATTTCTGAAAAAAAAAATGATGAATTTTCTCAAGAATTTAAGTCCCATAGCACTGGTGAACTCATTGTACTATGCAATCATTTAAAAACCCCGATGAAAAAGAGGACTGAACACAGATCTTCCTTACTGCTAAAGTATCATTCAAGTCCTTTGGCTTTTCGGCCTTTGGCTAATTTCGGCTTAGAATCATTATATGAATTTAATCACAACCAGAGATAATCTGCGACTACATTCGACTTTATTGCAAGTACTCGCATTTGCCTGGTTATTCAGTTAGGGGAAGAGGAAACTGCAGAAAACCCTCCACCGAGTTCAGCTAGTTATCTGACTGGTGACTTTGAAAATAAAGATTCGATGCATCATACCATCAAATGTATACATTCATCCTCGGCGTCAAACCTCCCGCTCGAAATTAGTTAAATGCAGCCAATACACAACTTGGTCGTACTGCACAAATGATCACCCATCCAAATGGTATCCGCGCTCGAAATGGCTAAACACCACGACTCTTTCCGAGTCGAGATTCACCGCGCAGCTGTTTCTGTCAGTTTTCTTTTCAAATCATACTATCAGAAAAGAAAAATCGGCTGCTTTTTTGCGAATTTAGGGGGAAAATAAGAGAATAAGTTTTATTAATCAGTAGGGACAAAGAAGATATCCTGTTATTCAATGATATGCAATAATATGAAATGCATCTATTTCCATTTGTAGTGGTGCATTTAAAAAAAATGATAAATCAGTTGAATTTGCAGAATGCTTTTATTGATGTGTCCTGAAATGCAATGTTTATTAAGTGGTTACATTTTGCATTAGGAAACGCTTACTTCGTCAATTTTGTGGGATTTTTTATGAGGGAAGAGTGTTTCATACATAAAGTAGAGACTCATAGCATAAAATTAGCATAAAATTAGAAATTGAACATCTTTGCACACTAAAAAAAAGGTCGGTTGAGACAACCATCTTCTTATTAGTCGTGATGGTATTACCTGCGACAACTACTTCAATTGGAAAACTGCAGCAAGTCACCCTTAGTAGTCATACGTAGTTAATATTTTGTAACTATACACTGTTAGAAAAATCTGTATGAGATTTAATATACATGTGTGTGAAGCAAATATGCACTACCGCTACTGAAATGTAACATACATTGGTGTATTGAATTTAATATACATGTGTATTAAATTTAATATACAGGTCGCTATAGCAGTGTGCATGAAAACTCAAAGTGCTTTCATTTCTTTAAATCTTTTCAAATATTGGCAATCAAATTAATAATCTAGAATTCGTCGACTGAATTGTTATTTATAATGAAAGTGCGACGTACGGGTGGAACTTTTTCCAAAATCCAGTCTAAATAGTAGAAATTTAATGCTAGTACAGTTGATTGTAGGTTAGGTATGTTATTTGTTTGCTTAATTGATCTTTTCGACTTAAAATCCAGTCACATTTTTGATTAAATGGAAGAAGGCATCCTGTTTCATTATTTAGAGTCGAAAATGTATGTTGAACTTATTTTGAATTTGTGTAAAATGGAATTATCTGATTTTTCTTGTAAGTGATTAACATAAATGTATATGAAATTTAATATACACGCTCTTAATCGCGATTTCATATGATTAATATATTAATTTTAATACACATGGGTATATTAAATTTAATATTATTTTTAACAGTGTAGTAATCGTGAGTATAACAGATAGAAGAAGTCATGTTTACCACTAATGTCACAATAAATACTGATGTATCAAAAGTACTGCATCTCAATACAATTGATATGAAAATCCGTATGAATTTGAAGGAACAATATGCTGTCACATTGTTGGATTACTCTGATGCATATTAAATTTATACCTTCAAATTTAGTGTGGTATCTTTCAACGAATGGAAGTAGTTAATGTTTTAATATGTATACCTTGGTAATATTGTCAAAACTGAAACGTTAGCAGTGCTGCCAACATTCACGATCATCGCCATGTTTAGTATCATTTAGTGTTTCCAAGGTGTTGCAAAAGACGATCATATTAATCATTTATTTCGGTATACTGGATATACGGAATATGCTGAAAACTTGGAAATCCGAAGATTACTTCGAGAAAGTCTTAGGTAATTAGGAAATAGTTAATTCGTTAGACATATAACTTTCAGGATATTATCTGAGTGACATACCCTGGTTATACGGGAATCCCAGTAGTAATTTCCTATGATCTCTGGAATCTGATCGCAAACACTTTTTCTCATGAACCTTCATGTGTATTTACTTACTTCATGGGTAGAAGGAGGTGAGGGTACTTAAGTACATAAAATCTTTAAAGTTCTATACGTGTAGCTCGAATTAAATATTTTTTACCTACGTTGATCGATTTTTTATGGATGACGTATTTTTCCTTTCAGGAGTTGAAACTATACTAATTTTAATAGTTAGGTTCCTTACTGAAAGTATACTCGGAACTATAGATTTAGTGGTAATATATCATATATTGGCAAATATCATCAACTAAACTAGTTGGCCCTACTACTATACTTAACTCCCGATTTAAGACTCTCCGCCTTACGATATTCCTAGAACTGATGGCATCCACACTCGCGTGATAAGAGATGCCCAAAACTGATTCATATCGGGAGTTGAGTGTCAATTATTAGTTGTCCTAAGCAACTATTTGTTGCAGTGCATTCGTAGATTCTAGTATTTGCTTATTTAGCCACGTGTAATTTTAATTGCGTAAAGCAGTCGGCATTAACTGCTCTGGTATTTGTTAACGAAGTGCTTGTAAAATGCAATTACAATCGATTCAAGCGTGCTGTCTCCATAGTAATCCGATACCATTCACGTCGTGCTTCGAATTCGCTAGAAAAAGTTTTGTCGCTAAAGTAAGATTTTTTCGTTCTACGCTGTTTCTCTCTTTTGCAAGGAATCAAATTGCCTAATCAAAAGTGGCGGACGGTGGCACGGGAAGAGGAGGATAAAATTCTTGAGAATCGAGAAGTTCCGAGGATAACTACTGGCATTTTGCCAGAGTTTGTTGACTGGAAATTTAGCGGCCGACGATTGTTTTGGCCGTGTGCCATTATTTCACCCTGCGACTCTAACTGTGGCTGCCACCAGAAAGGATGAAGTTGAAAGGAAACCGCGCAAAATACTCACCCGGCAATATCCCTTCCATTTCAAGTCCCATGAGAGAAATTGAGTTTCACTGAAAAAAAGTGTCGTACTCTAGTTTTATGTATGAAAGGGTAATTTAAAGGGGGCTACGTGACTTTGTCGAGAATTCGTTCCATGGAATACGGAATTTCATTACATTGTAATCTTTATTGAAAATTCCTCAAATATCGCTAGAATAATTTTTACCTGTTTAACATAGTTCCAACTAAAATGAAGGCTGTTCAAAACCTACGTCACACTGCCGAAGGGGTGGGGGTTTATCAGGGTTTGTCACAATTTGTGACGATTCGTGACGCATGTGGGGGAGGGGTTCTGCACAATGTGGCATCACACATGGAAAATATAAATGTGAATAACAATTTTTTAAATACTTAGGAAAATGAAAATTAGTGATTTCATTTTGCAAATATCGCATCTCAGTACCGACTTTACATTCTTTTCCTAATTCAAAATTTATCTCTTCTGCAGAGAGAAACTTTCGGTTGTAAAATTTGATATTATAATGTTTATTTCTACAATAAGACTATATGAAGCCAGGATATAGCGTCATTATTTCAGGAATTATTATTGTGAATATTAAATTATAAACTTGCTAAGTTTATTGGAATATGATAATGATTGAATAATTGCACTGAAACCAAAAGAAAGTTTTCAGAACGCAATCATAAAAATGGCGTGTTTTCATGCCTCCATAGACAAACGCTTTTTGAGCGGCGTCTGGTTGTGCGTTGGATGAGTTACAAAATAGGAATCAGTAAGCACGGTGTGACGTAGAGTTAAAAAAAGAGCTTTGTTTGTGCGTGCTCCGAGTATTTTCGTAACGCTAGAAAGAGAGATCGTGGAAGACAAAGATAGAAAGAGAATTCATGGCGGATTAGTGAGTCGATGTTTCTAACGAAGAGTATATCGTGTTCCTATCGCCTCGCACATTACACTTTGTTGTCTCATTCACGCTCGTTAGAACAAAAATGCAGCAGAGCTCATGCGCACCTTCACCGACTCAAAATGTGATTTTGCATTTTTCCATGGAGAAAATGAAATCACGCCCTTTATGATTTTGTTCTCAAAAGTATCGGTCATGACTCCTGTGGACTGACGGCTTTTCTTTTTAAAACTCGCTCCACACTAGTCACAAAATGTACAATTCTATAATCCCTAGAAAAGGCTGTCAACTGTGAAGTTTACAAAACACAATAGTAGGAACATTCTTCCTATTTTCATTCTACGTATTTTTATTTTTTCCAAAAGTAAACAGGAAAAACTGACATGGTCAAAAGAGCAAAATAAAAATAAATTCGCATATACTGTTATACCTACATATATTAAAGTTGCACTCATTATAAATTTCATACATTAAACATTCAATAAAATATGACTATTTCATTCTAAGCTGAACAAAAATCACGTTAGAAGAAATCAGCGCTGGCAGGAATCGAACACGGGTCTCCGGAGCAGCAGAACGGAGATATTTTCCTGTGATAAAACAAATTATGAGATAAAAGAATTTTATTATTCTCAATTAACCTCGGCGAATATGACGTAATTTGGCACTGAATCTCCTATTTTAAATTATAATTTTCATGAAGCATCACGTTTAGACGTTTCTCCTCTCATTGCGCCTTCCCATTGAAAATGGTAATCTTTCTTACCTATTTTGCAACTGAAGTTATGCGGACTGCTAGTTATTGCCACTATGCTTTTATTAATTCATTTGTGAATATCACTCTCTCCCAACTTCAATCTGCTATCAGAAATATTAATCTCTCTTACACTCTAAATGGCAATAATACTATTTTCTCGGCTATGTCCTAGATTGCCATCGAACTCTTGTAGAGATCAATATTATAATGCCGAATTTAACAACCAATAGCTTCTTTGTGTGGTTAAAGAATCGAAATTCTATTATTTGATTAGAAATCTAAAAAGATTGTTGAAATTTGTTTGTTTGTTTGTTTGAAAAGTAATAATCGTAACTAAAAATTAAACTCATTAAACTTTGGATGAAAATCCATCGCTCTTAGTAGAAAATTCGACTATTAAATTTTGTATTGAGTTTTCATCTTCTTTCGTTCAATAACGGGAGCGGCGGCGAATGCGGCTCACATACAGGAAAATTCACGATTTAAATTCAAATATGAAGTAAAATATTTTAATAAAGTATATTTAGTTTATTTCGATATCTTGCGAATATTCTATGAATGGAGATATTTAATTGAAGTTCATTAAAACAGTTAATTAATGTGCTTCCCAAAAAGTGCATCTGCGCCAAGTTGTCCTACCTTGTTTGATAATGTGGCGCTTTTCGATTTCAATTCATAATTATTGAATAGAAAACAAATTGGGAAGAAAAATTAGGGAAATTTTATGAAAATAAGATGAATATATTCACGTTCAATATTATTATCATAGTTTAGGGATTACGTCTGTCGAAATTTCAAGAAAAAATGTTTTTTTTTAATAGTGCAGAATGTCTCGCAATAATTTTAGGGTTATGTCTGCTAAAACGTCAAGTAAAAAATGTTATCAATTGGGAAACTTTTTAAACGATTGTTTACATTAAACTATAATATTAAGACAAGATACAACCCGAATGCGCTATATTAGCCGCTTGTGAATGGTATTTAATAAAGCTTTTTACATAAGAGTTTATGAATTTTACTGAAAATGTTGAACCTAAAAGCATTCGTGAAACTCAGAACAGTATATTTCCTAACAATTTTATAGGCATGCACACAACTTCTGTAATTTTTTACTTGTTTTTAGCTACTCTGACAATACAAGCGAAAGAACCAAAATCAACTTCTTGTCATGAAAATCAGGCAGTTGATTCAATTAACCCAATTTTTCAATTATGTATCGATAAAAATTGACCTACTTCGTTAAGCTTTTATTTTATTCGATCAGAAGTTAATTATTTTGTTGAAAATTGTTTTTTTTTTGTTAGAAGTAATTTTCAAAATGAAAATTTATCTATTCCATCAATGGTTGACAATTGATAGTTTTTAGTTAAAAATGTATTATTTGGTAGGAATTTCATGCACTTTTTTGAAGATTTGTCTTTTTGTAGAAACTTAATCTTCTTGAATATAAATTTAGCTATTTGATTGAAATTTAATCTTTTTTCATTAAAAATGCATCTCTATGGTCAAAAATTAAACTGTTTTGATATAATATTCAACTATTTTGCTGAAAATTCGTCTTTTTCGATTGAATTCAATTCCTCTGAATTTAAAATTACAATCATTATTTGATGGAGATGTCGATTCACCATTTTATTTGAAAATTCAAGTATTTTGTTCTGAGATCAATTATTTTGTTCAAAATTTATCTTTCTTGTTTGTAACTTAACATTCTTGTTCGACATTCGTCTTTTTGAATAGATAATTCGACCATTCAGTCGAAAATTATTCTTTATAGGTTAAAATGTCATCTATTCGGTTTAGAATTGGAAAATTTTGTTAACTATTTTGCCGTTGCACTGTACATTACACACGCACTCCATCGTAAAAAATTCATTCTCAAACAGTGTAGCTGAATCATCTTCAATTAGTAGCTTCAAAATATTTTTCGTTTATCAATTCATTCTATAGTTTTGTAACATTAAAAAGTGTCATCGAGACCATCATTTAAAATTTCTTTCCAAAATCAAACTTATCTATATACCTAATAATTTTTATTTCCATACTAGCTAGTACTTATATTTGCCAAAACACGAAACTAAATATTCGGATTCATTTGAATCTCGAGCGACGTACTCGAATACAAAAATAGGTAGGTATATTGGCAAGCGTTATTTTCAGAAGAAACTTTTAAATAATGCTTCCTGTCGTACCTTCAGAATTTACAGAACTATAGAATTTAATTAAACGTGGCAGTCACGTCTTTGAGCAACTTTTATTTTTAACTTATATATATGCCAATTCTACAAAACATGATTACAGAAAAACAAATATGTTATTTTTTCAAATAGGGCTCCGGCAACGATTTTAATTTGGCCTGGATATTTGGATGAGCTTCCAGGGAACCATGCTATTTTACTCTAATATCTTTATAACTTCCAATATCTTACAATAGATTTTAAGTTACAGATAATTCCCGCATCATTATTTCTTCTACAAAATTATTCTTTCATAGGCGTTGCGAATGGGATTTCGGATTATAAAAGAAGACAAGGGGATGTTTGAAGGGATTTCACAGTGTAAAACGAGTTCCAGGGATGAAGGAGGCGATTTTGTATTATGGAGGAGTCCAATCAGGGGATAAAAATGAGTATTTTGGACTGTCAAAGTAGTGTGTGGATATAGAAAATGCGGTTTCATCAACCTTTTTTATTCTTGAGTTATTATTCAATATTTCTTATTATTGCTGAGTATTGCTTATTATAATTTATTGTTGAAAATATAAGTGTATTTCAAAAACAGATCACTTTCACTCTCATAAACGTTAAATAAATTCTAAAATCTGTATTCATCCCAAGTTTATTTGATCATGCAGGCCTGTTGAATAGATTAGTCGATTTGTCTCAACATCAGGAATGAATTTAGTGCATACTTATAATATTGCAAGTATATGTATATTATATTGTATGGTATTTATGTAGTACGTATTATGTTGCTACATTCGTAATATTCAAAACGATTTACCTCTGAACGAAAAATTTACAAAATTCTTGAAGATGAAAATTTTTGTATGGAGATAGCTATAAAGAGGCTATAAAATTATTTTAAGTAAATAGGAGATCCATTTCGAAATAAAAAATTTGGAATGTTGGAAATTAATTTTTTATCATTCTCACGATATTTAAATTATGATACTAAAACTTTTTTCGTGGAAAAGTATTGTCTTGCATCAAAATCGACGTACTAAATTCTTTTTTCCTGAATATCATCAATATTGCAGAAAAATTCAAATCCAAAACAATTTTTGTGAAAAACAAAAAATCGAAAACAAAATTACTTTGATTTGATTCAATTCTAAACTCAATGCATAATTTGCATTATTTTAGACTACAATTCCTGGCAATTTCGTGATCCTTGCTCAATTTTTTTCCAGTTAATCGTAAAAAGAGTACTGTTGACATACATACACGAGAAGCACACACGCACACACTTCAAGGGACATCTTTTGAATTCCTCATTTTTGGACTCCTGAGGTCCAATCAAGATATGCCAAAAAATAAGGTTCTACGTCAATGTTTACTTGAATCATTAGGGCAAACATGAAAATTATAATTTACATTTTCAATCTAAAAAACTGCACCCGCTTCCAGTGCAATCGCGGTAAAATTCCAGCCGTAATCACGTCACACGACTGTAAGATAGGTGTTTACAGTCTGCGACGGACTCAATACTTTGATCAAGTAAAAGTCTCGTGCACTCCAAGGACATGGAGCGACCCAAGGACGACCGCCTTCAGCATAATCCCCACAAGCGTCTTAAAATTTTGTTAACACGCATGGATGCTTTCCAGGCTATTAACCAGTTCAAGATTGACACCTCCAAGAGCGTCGATAATCAGGACGATTAACTCAACAGAATATTCCGTGTGTAACCATTCTCCCTGGCTATGATGTTTGTGTCAGCTGTATATATATATACAATATATATATATATATATATATATATATAT
>CAKNXH010000550.1:332378-350170 GCA_932178445.1 Andricus quercusramuli
TATATATACTAGTCGCTATCTTACACCTAATTTTAGATAACAATTTGTAACCATATTTTCGTTTCATTTAGAGTTGACTTTTGGCTTTGGAAGACGAAAAATACGACTGTAATGGTATTTCTACACTGCCCTACAACGGAAAAACAAATTTCAGTCACATTTTATCGAAAAATGAGTTTTTCATATCGGTGGAATCGTGAGAGTAAGCTGCTTCTATCATGGTTAAAATTCTAATTTTTAAGTGTTCATAATAAAAAGTGAATGTTTAAAATTTTGAATATTGAGCGTATTGACCAAATGCAATGGAAAAATATATGCAAAGTACTTTGCGGTGCCTGGAATTTGTAAGAAAATTCAAATACGTCACGAAATGCAAGGAAAGAATATGTATACTCAAAGCACTTTGCGGATCTTTCTTCTGGCAAAAGTGGTCGAGCGCGCTTTTTGTTACAAAATGAAAACACCGCATGTGCTGTACGTAAAGTATCAAGTTGTAAACGAGTCGCGTCGAGCAAAGATTTCCAAGCGAAAAAATCCGCAATCGACATCGGCTAAATTCGGTAAGCAGACGGTCGCACAGTGAGAAAAATATGACTTTTTCTATAATTCGCGAAAAAGTGCAAGTTTTTCCACCTGTTTTTGGTGTAAAAAGTGACCTACTTTGGTCGATGACGTGGCGCATGCACAGTGCCGACCTTTCCGGGCAACAGTCAAAAAAGTGGACTGACGGAGTGAAAAAAGTAAATGGACGCGGTGCAAAAAGTGAGGCACAGTGAAAAAAGTAAATAAAGTGCAAGATACTTCATATTACTTTGAGTGTGTTCGTGCTGCCTCCGGTGTGCTCGTACATCGTGCGCAGCCAACTTCATTCTATTCTCCGACTCTCCTCCCTAACCTAAAATACAGTCTCTTATAATATACGCTTATATTCTTATATTTGAAAGTCACACTTAATAGTCGAGTTAAATCGAACGATTGTTTTAAATTGATTGAAAATTGGCATCAGTACTTGCCTCATTAGTGATTTTACATTGATAAGAGATCACAATTACTGTGAACCTATGAAATTTCTGAAAAAAATAAGCACAAGCCAAAGATCAAGGGAATAATTACAAATTATAATTTTAATATTTTTTCCATTACTCTTCATTATTTAAAAAATAGCTTCTTATAAAATTGACCAGCACTTTTTACTTATTTTTAGTGACGAGTTAATTTTATAAAATAACAATTACGGTTAATTACGTATATTTTCTGTACTAATTTTTAAATTAATTAATTTTTCTGTGTAATTTAGATAATCTAACTGCTGATTATAATTTTGAAAACGTATGTTCCACATGAAAAATTGAAACATGTTTTGTTATTGCAAGACGAACGGCAAAGCTATTTAAGTTTACACTTCAAAATTATGCGGGAAGTCACAGCAGGTAACGGATGCAAACAAGCCTCCCTAGTAAACTACGGTGATTATTCCGTTACCAGCTAGGAAGCTGACATACAAGTAACAATTCCTGTCATAAAATTTGATCACTTAGGAACTGTTCACGGTAGTAACAGGTTAACTGGTTTGTGATGTGTCCAGACGACATGGAGAGAGGAAATATGTTCTTGTCAAGTAGGCCACTCCACAAGGAGCAACATGCATACAGGGCGAGCCACTCGACTGAGACGGCCCTAAGTGGAGCAGAAAAACTAATCGAAGGTCAACTGAAGGAGAAACACCTCGCGATTTGAACCTTTATGGACATCGAAGGAGCCTTCAATAACATCTCTTGAGAGGTGATCAGGGCAGCCTTGATTACGCATGGTGGGCCTATTGGAGTCGTGGAATGGACGTGCCACATGTTGGCCAACAGGAATCTAACTACGACTAAGGGTGATGCCACTCTATGTGGAACCATTGACTCGGGATGTCCGCACGGAGGAGTTATATCTCCCTTGCTGTGGTGCCTAGTAGTGGATGAGCTGCTTCATCTACTCTCGAGTCCGGGCTACCACGTCATAGGCTATGCCGACGATATACTGCTTATCGTGCGTGACCAGCATCTGGACGCGATCTGCGGAGTAATGCAGCAAATTTATTTATAATTTTTCTACACTGATGAAAGTAGATTCATGGTGCAAGAAAACTGGATTATCGGTTAGTCCGAGTAAGACAGACGCGGTTGTTTTCACCAGAAGGTACAAGTGTGAAACCACGAGTACATTGAAATTCGGAGGACGATAACTGGAAATCAAAGAACGCGCTAAATATCCAGGAGTCATTCTGGAGAAGAAGCTGTTATGGAAGGAGCACATGGTAAATATGTGCAAGAAGCTAGTAGCGACTCTATGGCTCTGTAGAAGAGCCCTAGGGCAAAGCTGGGCACTAGGGGCTAAATTTAGTAAATGACAGAATGATCTTGATAGCACTGAAGATGCCAGTCGACATCGCGGGGATGCCAACCCTGAATATGCCCAGGGACAAAATTGTCACTCGTTACCTCTTCGACCAGAAGTACCGAGTTAGCCTATCCACGAAGGAAAAATGTGTCAACGGCAACGCACATCTGCTCAGCGATGGAAACAACTTTTTCACAGATGGCTCTAGGAACGAGAAGAATGCAGGAGCCAGCGTATATCGTAAAAGGAATGGAATGAGCTCCACAATCTAGATGGCGTCCTACGCCACGGTTTTACAATATAACATTATGGCCATACTCCAGGGCGCCTACAAGGGAAAAGAGTATGACAATAAAAGGAACATCCGTATCTGCTCAGACAGCCGGGCTACTACACTGGCCTTGAATGGAACAACGACCACGTCGCTATTAGTATGGAAATGCTTTGAGGCACTAAATATGTTAGCGACGGAAAATCGAGTCACTCTGCTATGGAACCCTGCACATAGTGGTATTAAGGGCAATGAGATATCGGATAGGCTAGCCAATCTAGCAGCAGGAAGAAACTTTACTGGACCCGAGCCATTTGTACGTATTTCCGGCAGGTCAGTCACTGAAGAAATTACCAGTTGGCTATCTGAGGAACAACAGAAGGAGTGGGATTTGGTCTCTGGTTGCAGACAGGCCAAAACACAATAGGGCTCAAAACTTAACTCTGACCGAGCTAGGGAAATACTCAAGCTCGGAAGGAATGAAATCAAAGTCCTAACAAAACTATTCATAGGACATGTGTACTTAGGACATCGCAGAAATTAGATAGGGCTTGCAGAAAGTCTCCTCTGTCGTCTGTGCGGAAAGGATAATGATACAGTTACTCACGTCCTTTGTCACTGACCCGCGGTTGAGGGGAATCGTCTAACACTCACTGGAAATCACTGCATCAGTGAGTCAGATTTATCAGCCAACAACGTGACAGCGGTCCTCTCCCTATGGAGAGGGCTATGGAGTCCTCCTTAGGCTCACAAGGGGACGCAACGGGATTACCCAAGCATCATGGACTGTTACGGTCTCCACCCAGAATCAATAGTAATACTCTCAATCTTTTTTCTGTGATCTGTCTTGAAATAAATATCTGCTCTGTACATGATCTTCCCGGCATAAATCCACTTTGAAATTTCCATATCTTTCCTTATGTAATTTTCATTACACTACGAATAAGTATTTTTCAGTATATTTCTCTTACGGTTCTTCATAAGCTGATACATCAATTTATCAATTCGCACAACCTATGAGATATGCACCAGCCACCGTATTTAAGCATTTCAGCGCTAATACTGTCTACACCATCAGCCTTACCGTTTTTTAAGGTCTTAATTATATCTCCAGCCTCAGCAACACAGACTTTTTCAATTGGGTTTTCTGATGCATTATGTTCTTTATCGCAGTTCTGTAACCCTATATCTTCACCTTCTAGTAACTCTTCAAAAAAGTCCTTTAAAGCGTCTACTATCCCATTTATATCATCTAGCATTTCACCTTTGCTATCCCTCATGCTGATAAACTCTGTACTTTCACTTACCTTTTTCAGCTTGAATAATAGTTTCATGATTCCCTCGAAGCCGTTTTGTATTTTCTTCTCTTCTTCTGTTCTGATTTTATCTTTACTCTCCACGACTAGTCGTTCAGCTTTCCTATTTTTGTGTCTGTGATCATTTTTGAGCCTATTTCCCTCCTCATCGCTAAGACCTGTGATTTAAGCGTTTTTCGTGCGCTTCTTTCTTTTCTCTTTGGGCTACCTCAATTTCATCATTCTACCTCGCATCACCAGACTTTCTCCCTACCACTGCCGTACCACACAGTTCAATTGCAGTTTTAACAATGATATCCCGTAACAATGTCCTCGTGTCCTCTGTACCTGTATTGCTTATCAACGCTTAGCAAGTTGCCCTATCTATGCCTTCGTTCAACCTCTTTCACAATTTTATTCGCACTTCCGGTATCTGTATATTTTCAATCTTTATTCGCGTTTGTTTCCTGAAATTATCAACCGGAAAAAAGAAGAATGTAGTCGTCCACAGATGCCCGAATAATGCATTTTTTTATTGAATTTGTTAAAAAAACTCATAAAATTTATCAACTTATTTGAAATTTGACTGAAATTGTCATGAAGTTCTAACTGAAAGGACTGGCATTAAAAAAAATGAATTTTCCTGCCGTATAATTTTTAATTTTCAATTCTGCCCGAATAATGCATTTTTTTATTCAATTTGTTTTGAAAAATCATGAGATTATCCAAAAAATTATGAATTTGGTTAAAATGAGCATGAAGTTCCGAATGAAAAATATTGACTTTCAGAAACAAATTTTTGTGTGGAAAAGTGCCGGATTACTGCATTTGTTTATTGACTTTGTTCATAATATAATTTTTCAACGAAAAATTTGTTTATAAATTTCTTTTGTTCGTTATATAATATTGTAACATCTTAAGCTAATGTGACTCTATGAAAATTAGGCAATTGTAACCAGTTTCCTGTTATTGACGAATACCAGGAACCTCAAATAGAAAAAATGGCCATTTTTTTATTGTATTTGTTTATTGATGAAAAAATGTAAGCATCATTTAGAAATCACGCTCGAAAACTCTCTTAGAAAGCCTATCAGCTTTTTTTTTTAAATTTTTGTTCAAATCAGTCGATATTTGTGGGCTGTACGTTATTTTCAACCAAAAAAGTCAATTTTTTCCCACTGTGGGTCGGTCGTTCTGAATAGTTTGGACCTCAAGATTATATTAAATGAAATAGCTCTCTTAAAACTTGACGAACAATATTTGTTGTTGTTGACGAACTACCTTCGTGTTTTTAAAAAATATTTCGGTAAAATTAGGCAATTTTCAGTAACATTGAGCAAGTTATTATTGATTCATAAATGTTGTCCACGAAATTTTCTCCTTCATTACTTTATTATCAGTTTTCTTTTAAAATGTTATTATTATTCATGAAGCCATTTCTCTTTCGGTGTAGGCGTGACTCGCTCGGTAAGGAAAGTAGTAATGCGAGGAAGAACGTATAGATTTATTAGATTGATCTAGAATTCTCGTGTTATTTATTTGAATAACACGTTCGTTCCCCAGCACTGATCCAACCCAAATTGCCGATCAATCTCTCTAGCGATGGCCCCAAGTAAAGAGACTCACAAGGTTGTCATGTGAGGTTTCTCACTGAGCTCCATTAGAATCCAAGGTCTTTTGTTTCAGGCGTCATTCACTCTATTCACATTCTTTTTATAAACTATTTGTGGCCACACTTTTCTGTCCTGGCATACTTTTCTAGCTTCCTTCACCTCCATGCATTTTCTCATGCAAGCTCTCGTATTCCTATGCCTTCTCATATCTCTTCGAATTAAGGTCTCACTCACACATTCTAACCATTTCTTCCGCGGTCTGCCTCTGGGCACACTGTCATTCACTTAACCTTGATACACTTATTTCTTTCGTCATTCATCTTCCATTCTCTCAACATATCCAAACCATCTTAACTGATTTCTTCTCCATATAAATGGTATTATAGTTTTCAAGAAAAATTGTTATTTTCCTGCATTCTACGTAGAGAAATAGGAAGCCGTGAATCCAACATTCACAAAAATGTCCAACTCCTTTTTATATTGTGGACGTCCTTGCATAAAGCTTTAGTGCAATTAATTTATTTTCTCATCAAAAACAGACGTATTCTTATTGTCTTGTTTTCATAATTTAAAAAAGTTCGCATTTAATGGAAAAAAAATTTGTAATCAAACATTTTACTGCAACTTGTGTCGTATTTCAATAAATCCAATTCGTTCATTTTCAATGTTATTCTTAAGATTTGAACTAAAAACAGGCATCCTAGCGTGAAGTGATTGTAAAAAAATTTTTAGATACAATTTAGGACAACAATTTTGTAAAATAAAAAGTAATTGTAACTTGCATCATTTTTCGAAAAAGTTAATTTTTTTTATTTCTAATGTATTCTTATAACAAGAGTTTGTGACGAATTTTCAGATCTTTTTTGGTTTAACATCTCTTATTTATTCATTTTTCGCCTTTTGTGTCATTTTTTCACAAATTTAATTTCTTAATCTTCAGTCATATATTCTGCGATTAAAAGAAAATCTACTTGTTTCATTTAAATAGGATTAATAACGAATTTCTTGATCTTCTTTTGGTGAACAACTTTCGTCTATCAATTTTGTTTTCGAACCTTGCGTCGTTTGTTCCAAAATTTGTAATTTTCAATTTTGTTTTTTACGAATGAAACAAAAAACGCACCTTATCGGAAAGTGATTAACAACAAATTTGTAGATCTTTCTGAGGTGCATAATTTTTGTCTGATCATCGTCTGTTGTGCCACGCCTAGTTTGACTGCAAAATGGATTTTTTGATTTTTCATTATTTTTCCTGCGATCAAAATTTGAATTTTCGATGTTCCAAGAAAAGTCAAAAAGTTGTTATGATAATTTTATAGGGTGTTCAAAAAGCAACTTATTTCTTATTCTGACTTTTTTCACATCGTGCGTTGTTTGGCTTAAAATTTTCATTTCCGTTTTTTTTAAATTTTGTTACTGTTGAGACTCTGCTAATTTTTTTTTATGGAAAAAAAATATTAGGATAAACTGTTCGTCTTTGTAATAGCCTTCCATAGAATTCTTAAATCTTGAACAAAGTTATCTCAGAATTCTTGAAAATGCTGTAGCTTAGTAAATTTTTACCAAAAATAGCTGAAGAACGAACCTGAAGTTTGGTTTAGGACACTTGAAGAGTATACTGAAGGCCAATCTAATCGGTCAATTTCTTCGAAAGATATCTTGCTAAAAAACTAAAAATCTACAGACACATGTACGGACCCTCAGGCGCATTCGCAAAAAACCCGTTTTTCAGGTTCTGAAGATCTCAAAACGTAGACATTCGACAAAAACGGGGACAGGGGTCAAACTGTACATAAATCTAATACGTTCTCCGATAAGAGTGTAAACAGTGAATTTTAAAGCCATGTTTTAAATTAACGATGCTTAAAATAACAGTCCTGGGTCATTTTGACCCAAGGTGTAGTCGAAAGGTTAAAGAAAAATCATTATAGTTAAGACAAGATTTTTACATTTTTCCAGATTCACTTTATATTTGCGGTCATCAGCCGATCTCAGTTATTTTGATCAAGAATTAAAAGAAATGAATATATTTTGAAGAAATTTCGCTTGACAAATTTTGGCTATATTGGCAATCGGACGAATTGACTGGAAATCGGTAAATACTTCAAAGAAGATTCGAAGATTTGCATTTTCCGAACAATGTTGGAATATTTTAACAGTTTTCACGGAAAATCAGTTATTTCAAACAAAAAAACAAAACAAAATTCATCCGACTTTAAACATCAAATTTACATTTTCGAACAATTTTGAATGAGTTTCGTGTTTTGTCGGCCATATGTATTTTCTTCTCGAACTGAGCAGTTTGAATGTCGATATATTGTACAAAAATATTATACATATCGATACTGAAGTTAAAATATCAATTTGATCAATTATTAATCATATTGTCCTAGCATTTATTCTCTATTATTTCAGACAATAGATACCACGAAGTACAACAATCTTGTAATAATATTAATTTAACATTCCAATTTAAAAATTGCATAGGACCAAAGAAATAATAATGGGTGAAGGGCGTGTTTGTTTTCAAATCCAGCTAAAACTTCAGGGACTTTGAGCAACTCCTATATATTTTTATTGATTTCGAAAAACTACACTAGTTTTTTTTTCTGCCACCACTTTACAAGTTTGTGTAAAATGAAAAAAATTCAACCATTTCGGAAGTATTGTTCTGGGCATTTTACTATCTGTTGTCGGTTCCACGCTATCAAAAAGTTCGCCCGCTCTTGGAATTGCTGTCATATTTCTTTTCCTGTACTCACACGTGAATAAGCATACATATACATACACATATAGGCACGTACGTATGGGCGAGCAAACCCATGTACACATTCCGTTAGCGAGATATGTCCCACGTGACAACGGAGAATTGCGACATAAATATTGAAGATGGAGGGAGAAGACACTTTTTGTCAAGATTAGACTCCACTGCCGTACGTGTCGTGGAGAGAAAGATGATAAAGAGAGTGCTATAGACTCAAATTATCACGTGTTCGCGATATGCATTCCTATTGCAAATCTCTTGCCCGATAAAAATTGCATCCTAAAGGAAATACCTGGAGTTGAAATAATCATTTCGGACGTGAAGCTGACCGCTGTATTTAAATGGAAAATTTTACAGAAAAACATATTTAAAAAAGACAGTGTAACAATGTATCTCTAAAATCTCGCAGACATTGTTGCTGAAAACTTGATTAACTTTCCAATATTTGAAGTTGATTTATATCTTCAATTTGGATTTGCCCCAATAAAATCCATACTCAGAAAAACGTTCGTTTGAATCAAACATAAATTTACTTGACCCTGTACAGAGAATTCAGAGAATACAGAGAATTCAAGGGAATCAGAGAATTTGAGGCATTCAGCAAATTCAAGGAATTCAGATAATTTGAGGAATTTAGAAAATTCAAGAAATTTTGAGAATTTAAGGGATTCAGAGAATTCAAGCAATTCACAGAATTCAGGGAATTCAGAGAATTCAAGGGAATCAGAGAATTCTAGGCATTCAGCAAATTCAAGGCATTCAGTCAATTAAAGGAATTCAGCAAATTCAAGGAATTCAGAGAATTCAAGAAATTTAGAGAATTCAGGGAATTCAAGGAATTCAACGAATTCAAGGAACTCAACGAATGCAAGCAATTCAACGAATTTAAGGAATTCCAGGAATTCAACGAATTCAAGGTATTCAAGTTATAATGAGAATTCCAGGAATAAAACCCATTCTGTAAATTCTCAGGATTTTGAATTCTTTGTATTCATAGATTTCTTGGAATTTCTTGGAATTTCTTGGAATTTCTTCACTTTATTCAGTATTTTCACAGAAAAAGGAGAATTGAAAAAGATGCACACTTTATAAATTTTGTTATGATAAATTTCTCAAAATTTCTTCACTCCATTCAGTATTTCCGCAGAAAAAGGAGACTAAAAATATGCATACTAATGATAAATTTTGTTGAGGGTCTTGGGTAGAATATAGGTCGACAGAACATTTTTAAAATTCCTGTTACTGACGTAACCAAGGCTGATGTACAATACTTTATTTTTTGATTAATAACAATAAGTTGTTTGTAATACGTTAGTTTAATTAAGAATCACGTATACGCCGGAAATGTCTTCATATTTCATCTTAAATAAAGTCCAAATAAAGTTTGCAATAGTCATTCGTGTCGATTGCGGGTCTATACATTTTTTCAAAGGAATTAAGAGCACAAACAACATTTTTATATAATATCGAGTAAAATCATGCATACTTAATTCATACACGGGAAAAAGTGGATCGTTAGAAGAACTCTCGAAACCACTAGTTCTAACTATTTTAAATTGAACCGCAGCTTTTCGTCGTGAATTTTGTTAAAATTACTATTTTTTGTTCAGGTATGTTAAATTGACTCTTTAAAAGAGCAAGATGAACAATTTCAAATAGTAGGATGCACTGCACCACTTGGTAACCATCAATACTCAACGAGAAGAAGTTACTATTTCGTGTAGTAAGCTTTCCTTCTGTGAAGAGTAACTTTGCCGATTTCGCATCGTAACGCGTTTATGTATGTGTATATATGCACTGCACGCATTCTATACAAAACAAAAATGATGTACAATGTCGATCGATTTGAGGAGGAAAAAAAATATGTTATATATCATTACTGCACGTAATTTACGATTATTCTTACACAGTCGCACGCATAGAGTCTTACACATATGATCGCACGCTCAAACGCTTTGAAAAATCGCCCCCGCTGGGGAATCGAACCCTACCTGCCTACCTAAAACCTGTCCTAAAACCTAAATATAGCGCACGCCTTAGTCAAGTGAGCTACGGAACCGCTTAGATTTTTCTGCAAAGTCTCGATCAAGCGGTTTCTCTGAGAAAAACGTAGCCAGCTAAGAAAATAAATGGCTACTTACAATTTTTTAAATAAATCTCTTACAGGTGATATCTAAAAAATTGTAACGAGCTCGGGAAAAATATTTTGCTTAAAAGTATCAACTCACATAGTGAATATATTATTAGTAATTTATATGTATTATTATAAAATGATTAAAATTACAATTTTTAAAAACTACATATTTTGTATTTTTGTAAATCAAGACTTGAAAAAATGATTTCGAATGAAATCTTTGGAATTTTTAATTTTGCTTCATTATCATCTGCCTTCATTTGAAACGTAACATTAATTTACATAACTGAAATGTGTATGAATAAAAAAATAGTTTAAACATTGTGATAATATATCAATTGCAAAATTGAAATCACTATTTTAAGATGAAACAAACATTGAATAGTGATTCAAATTTAAATTTTTTGAAAAAATAAAATTTTTCTCATGAGATATGGGGATGCTGAATTAGAATTAAAACTGTTTAATATAAAAAAAAAAAAAAAACGGTTTCGAGAAACGAATATTAAAGATCGCGATATCACAGTAGAATTGCAGATTTTATTTTTGTTGAAAATCTTAAGAAAATGAGAAAAAAAAATTGTTAATAAATGATATTGATTTCTACAAACATCAATGTGAAAAGGTTGAAAAAAATTATTACTGCTTTAAATATGGAAATTAATTTGAACTGAAATTGTATTACAAATTATTTTTCGATGACACATGCATGATTTCAGCCCTTTTCAACGCCTAGGAAGCGGGGCTAAAGCTCTACTTTTTACACCCTAGGGACTCAAAAGTGACGTCAGAGATGAATAATGAAAATTATGCAACTATGAGCTCGCATTTTATGATTATCAGCCCACTCACGGTAAAAATTGAGAGAAAATTTTGGTTGCAGATAATAGAATTTTGCGGTTATTTATGGAAGGTTACCATATATACCTGTAAAATTACCATAAATTACCGGAATTGTTCATAATTTTCCGGAAATTTATGGAAATTTAGAAAAATGAATGTTGGGTAAGGGACCATATTCACCTGTAAAATTACCATGAATGACCGACATTTTTCATAAATTTCCGGAAATTTATGGAAATTTTGAAAAATGAATTTTGGGTATTCCATGGTAGGTTACCATATTTACCTGTAAAATTGCCATAAATTACCAAAATTTGCCATAAATTCCCGGAAGTTTATGGAACATTTCCATAAATTTCCGGAAATTTTTGAAAATGAATTTTGGGTAAGTTACCATATTCACCTGTAAAATTACCACAAATTACCGAAATTTTCCATAAATTTCCGGTGATTCATGGAAATTTAAAAAAATGAATTTTGGATAATCTATGATAAGTTACCATAAATCACCTTTAAAATTACCATAGATAAGGTTGACATCAATATCATGCTTCATTATACAAAATCGAATATGGATTGAAATCATGACTGTATTTCGAGAAATGTCTGAAATCATCCATTTGTTATGAAAAATATCTTATGCGCCAAGGGGGAGAGGCACTTTTTCTCCCCCTAGGTGCATAATATACTATTTAATTATTGATTCAAAAAATGATATGTCGAAAACAATGCATTATTCTACTAAAAAAAATTCTTCCAAATAATATAATATTCGAACCTGGGTGGCTAAATCAAGTATGATCTCAATCATTTTTATTGTTATAAGGAATCAAAAATATCATAAGCAAAAAATTCCATAGCAGAAGTAATGTAAAAAAAAGTATTTTTTTATATATAATTTTTCATAATATTTTTATCTTCTGAAAATTTGGTAAAAAAAAAAAAACTGTATCGAAGTATAGAGTTATTCACTATGTTTATTTATAACAATTATCTCAACTAATATTATGAAAAAAGAGAAATCATTATAAAATAGGTTCTGACAATTTATTTCCTTTTGTAAAATGTCAGTAGGTGGTCTGTCTTATAGATTGAGAAGCGAAAATCTGTTGTTTTACTGATAAGCAAGTTATAAGTCGTCCTTCTTCTTTAATTTCAAGCGGACCGCCTAAAAATTTTTTCGGAAAGGGCCACTGAAGTTACTCACAATTTCAAATAGTAGGGCTAACAATCTCGCGCAGTGCTTATTGCAATGCGAAAAAGGAGATCGAACTCACTTGCAAAAGTCAAACTCACAATGCTTTGCTTACTATGTGAATTAGTTATTCATACAGTTTACATGTTCAACTGTACTATTCCAAATAGTTATTGAAGCTACTTGTTCTTAGTAATCTTTCTTTTTACAATTTGAAGTGGTAATGCTGACTTTAGGTTTTGTATATTTTGAGACTACAATCTCATTCAGTATAAAAAAACTATTTGAATTGTTTCTTGTACAATGTGAGTAAGTAAACTTAAAGTTAACAATATATGAAAGTGAATCTAACTATCTACTTTTTTTCCGTGTATCTGGTCGGTTACCGTTTGTTTCTTAGCATTCCTCGCATTTCTACGAACTTTGAAATAAAAGTATTTTGAGTAGTTCGATCTTTCTCACGCAACATATATTTGTCATGTATAATCATCGGAAAGTTTTTGGACCTGTTGTCGACACGTGAACTAATATAATGGAAAACGACGCTATAGTTTTTAAGTTTATTATGTTAGAAAATAATTACAATAATTTGTATGCCAATAAGCGATAATAGATTTATAGTAATGTCAAACTATTGATGAACTAAAAAGGTGATCAAAAATTATAGAGCAAAATAGTCGATCCGTATTTGAAACATTCAAAGTGGCATATTTATATATTGTTGAATGGAATTGTTGTTGCTTGAAATAATAATGTATTGGAAAGTGAAAAAGAAATAGGCGGCGTGCTTTGTTTCTTAGTGCACGGTAAAGAAAAATCCGTGGCCTAGAAGCAGTAGTTATGTGTTTAGGGACACCTGAGGCCTTGTTTCTACCTTGGAAAATCAAAGAGATTTTTCATTTTGAAGGAGGTAGAAGAATTTTTACGTGCACGGTTAGACCCACAAGTATCGCATGTTACACGCATAACACACACACAAATTCACTCATAAGCTGGCCAGCGCACCTCAATTACTTTCAAAAACTCATACTCCCACTCCCACGCATTATACTTGCATGTTTTAGGTACTTGCTGTCTGGCCGTGGCCGGTAGGCTGCGAGACAAAGCCGCGAGATTTGACACGTGCTAAAGCGCGCGAATTAATATGGCGAAATAAAAAATGAATGAGAGAGAAAGAGATAGAAAGGAGGAAGTTTGGAGGTGATAAAGAGTGGTCGATTAAATAAAACCAGAGCAGGAACAAGTGTCGGGACTTTTTGCTCTCTGATCTTTGAATTGTAAGGTACGTTCAAGTTTTACTTGATTGTTTCAGGGACCGCTAAATTTAAATTTATTTTGAATTCAGTATAGTCGTTTAATCTTAAAGAACATTTAATGTTTAATTTGTTGAATACAAATTTTTTAATTTTATATTTCATATTTTTTTATTTTTTTATAAAAAATAAGTCAATAAAAAATGTTCATTTTTCAAGCTTAATTTTTTGGTTTATTTGTTTATTGAATAATCCCAGTAGTTGCTAATAATTCCTTTGATAAGTTATTATAAATAAATATCTTATAAATGTCATTCAACAAACAGTGAGTCGGAAACAGTGGGCCGAACAAAGTTCTTTAGATTTATAAGAGTTGCAGTTCTTGCAAAATAGAATTTAGGACATTCGACATTCGACATTCGTGCGTACGAAATCATTTAGACGGACGTGGATGTTCCGAATACGGCCTAAAGACATCAGATGTGTCCATCCTACTCGGCGACTTAAAGAAACATAGGGCTACGGCTTATTAAGATTAAAGTATTAAAACTAGCTGGGAATTCGATTTTGGGCGTTTTACCGGAGTCTATATTTGTTGGGGCTCATATCATGAGCACTTTGCTTCCTTGTCATGACGAAATAACAAATAGATAATTTTTTTCCTTACAGAAGAAGGATTAATTATGTTAATAACATTGTAAATCTCAATTTTTCCAATATTATAAATGATAAAAATGTTCTTAATCTTCAATAAAATATATTAATATTATAGAAAAATGGATTTGTTTCGAGTTATGGAATATTCTGTTTGCATTAATCAACTTTCAATTATGATAATGAAACAAAGTTTGAACTAGAAAAAACAATTTTTCAAGTAGTAAAAAGGTGCTAAAAAATACAATAAACATTTTTTGAAATCCTTGTGTCTGATTTAAGTTATAAGTGGTAAAAATAAGCTGTACGAATTTCATCAATTTATCTGCAACTATTCTCAAGTTATCGTGTTCACAAAAAAGTGTAGCATCAACACACACACACAAAATGTGAATATCTAATATGAGGTTCAATTAAAGTTTTTTCGAAAATGGAACTATTACAAAGCCTTCTCTAGGAGAAAGCAAAATAAATTTGAAGAAAGATTTTCTGATATTTATAATAATTTGGAAGGGATTTTTTCATAAAAATAGCCATCACAATATTTCTAAACAAACTTTAAAAAAGTGAGTATGCTCCACTCCACCAGGATTGAATAATTTATACTGTTCAAAATTTATTATACGTAGATATAAAGGATCACCCTCGTATGAACCCTTACGTAAGGACATAAACCTGCACAGTTGGGCAAGTGACATCTGTGTACGTGCACAGTTGGGTACGTACCATCTATGCACCTGCACACTTGGCCAAGGCGCATCTGTGCACGTGCACAGTTGGACAAGGGACATCTGCCCACGTGCACAGTTGGACAAGTGACATCTGTGCACGTGCACAGTTAGGAAAGTGTCATATGCGCACGTGCACAGTTGGGTGTGTAACATTTGTGCACGTGCACGGTTGGACAAGTGACTTCTGTGCACGTGCACAGTTAGGAAAGTGACGTCTGTGCACGGTCAAGTGCACAGGAATCCATCTGTGCACGTCGAAATTTCAACGTGCACAGTTGTCACATGGACAACTGTGCACGTCTACAGATGGTACTTGGACATCTGCACACGTCGAAATTTCGACGTGCACAGATGGGGTCCTGTGGACTTGGACGTTCACAGATGGACGTGAACAGTTTTCCGTCCGGCCATCGACGTGCACAGTCGGGGACGTTCAAAGTTGCTACGTGCAAAGTTGTCCGTCACCCAAAGTTTATCTACTGAAAGGTGGCCAAGTAATACATTTTGTTATTAACTTTGTTATATACTATACAATTGTTTTCATATTACAAAGCACTACACCGAGAAACATTGCCAATATATTATCAATTAATTTTGCTAAAAATAATACTTATATAACAAAACACGACCAAACTGATATGTTTGCTTATTATTATCTGTAGATATATACAAATAGCATTGATATTGAAAGTATCAAAACGTCAAGCTAATATTATATGACGTTCCTCATCTTTTGAAAAGATAGCTTTTGAAAATATTGAGATATTATTCATTGAAGTAATAATTATAATTTAAATTATTATTATAATTCTTTGTAATAATTTAAAGAGCATTCTTGTTTACTAAGTACCGCTGTGCATCGTTTTTAATAATTTTCTGCCTCGCATGGGATTATTTTCTGTGAAATAATTTTTCTCCTCCAAATGGCAGCATTGAAAAGATCAATTTCTTCTATCGCTATCTGAATCAAAATCCTTAGACAATATAGAAAAAATATAGAGAGAGTGAAAGAAATGTGACCTTGAAAATCGATATTGAAGTTGGTAATTTTTGTAAAAAATTTCGCTTATCGAATACTACGTGCATATAGACATTATATTTAGTGTTAAAAATACGCTATTAAATGGACGTTTACATGCTGATTCCATATCCATCTGTAAATTAATGTAGAACTGCAGCATTCTAACGAAAAGGTTATTGAATCTGCTATTTCAATCCTTGAAGGAATGCATTATTATTTATATTACAGAAAATTCCACAATTTGATGTATGCAAAGGTTTCTGAGATCGCTGTTTTCAAATCCAAATTATGAATGTCAAATTTCAAAGTGGAAAATCCAATATAACGAATCATAACTGCGTGAAAATCAAATCGATTTCAATAATGTCGCTAATTTCAAACACAAATTACACATGTCAAATTTCAAAATAGCGAATCCAATATGTCGGATCATAACTATGTGAAGAGTAAACCGATTTCAATACAACTTGTTACTCAAGGGTTTTTCGGGTTTTCAATTTCGAATCCGAAGTAAAAATATCGAAATTCAAAGTAGTAAATCCAGTATGACGGATCATATGTGTAATTGTGAAAATGAACCCAATTTTATCAGAATTATAATCTGAAGTAAGCCATAGCAGACATAGTGGCATAGCAATAGTTTCCTCAACTAAATGAACAATTATTTGAAATCAGAGGTCAGATAAACCCCAGTGCAGCAACTTCTAGTCTACATGGTATTCTCTTTACAATTATGATCACCATAACTTTTTGGATAAAGTTTGGCATAAAATTTTGGATTCGCCATTTTGAATTTTAATATTTTGAGTTTAGATTTTAAATCAGCGACCCGCAAAACGCCCGTGTAACAATTCTCAGGAAAATAAGTTCAATTTTTACAATTACTTGGGGTGATCGCTAGAGAGATTGACCAGCAACCTGGGTCGTAGCAGTGTTGCAGAATGAACGTGTCATTTAAATAAATTACACGCGAATTCCAGATCAATCTCAAACATCTATACCTAACACCTATATACCTATCTACCTTATACCCATATACCGACCTACCTTATGCCATATATACCTAAATACTATCTTCCAACCGAGCAAGTCACGCCAACCCCGATAGGGGGAAAAAAATGATCCGTCATATTGGATTTACCTTTCTTAATCTTGATATTTTTAACTCGGATTTGAAATCATCGACCACGGTAGTCCTCAAATACTCCGACTTATGAGATTTTAGACAGAAATAATGCATTCCTTCAAAGGTTGAAATAGCAATTTCCATAGTCTTTTTCTCATAATCATCAAGCTCTACATTAATTCATAGGCTGGATTTGAAAGCAACATGCAAAATTGTAATAAAAAAAACAAACGTATAATATCATATAATATCTATATGCCCGTGGTACTCAATAAACGAAGTTTTTTTAAAATAAAAATTGCTAAATTTAATGTAGATTTTCAATATCAATTTTTTTACATTTTCTCTATATTTTTCTCACATATATATTATGAAAATGTTATAAAATCTCGTTTTTTAATTGCAATTTTCTATTTCTAACGCAGCTGATTTCTATAAAGAAAGAAGGTGATAGAAATCAGCTGCTATATATATATATATATATATATATATATATATATATATATA
>CAKNXH010000550.1:350570-369717 GCA_932178445.1 Andricus quercusramuli
AATAGTAATTTTCTACTAATTTTTCGTGGCTCACATTTTTCCAATTGCATAAATAGAATTTTACTAGTAATTAGAGTAATTTCAACAAGTCATATTTAGATTGCGTTTTTGTTGGATGAAAAATTAGATCAAAATGTAATAAAAAAGTTTTCGAAAATAAGCTTGAATGCAACTATGTGCATTTTTTTTAATCATCCGTAAGCACTAATTGAGATACCAGAAAAATATCCTGTAATTCTCTGCAGAATATTATTAAATTTAGCACATTCAATTCATAAAAACTTTACCATATATGGGCGTCCGCATGGAAATGACCCTTATGACTGATATAGAGTTACGTATAGGGTCATATAGCCGGCTAAATTCCCAGGATTTCAACATCAAAATAAACCGCCCATGTAAAAAACAAATCGCCAGGTCATTTTTAGAGTTGAAACTTCGAAAATCCGCTGTTCGAAAAAAAAACTGATCAAAACTTGGCGAGTGCCAGAAGCGCACGTGTTATACTTTTTATTCGAACATGAAATATACCTATTTTCGATCGCTTTAGAGAGAAGAGTATAATACCAGCTCCTGTTTGAAACCAAAAATTCAAATTTTGAGCTGTGACTGAAAAAAACATGTAAATATGTCCTAAATTAGAACCGGCCATGAGGGCCCTTTCAACGAAGATGCCCACACATTATGAATTTATAACTTGTCCTTTTATGAACTTACATTCTCCAATGAAGAAATATCGTCATTTAAATTTAGATATATAAAAAGTTGAATTTCAAAAAATTTAGATATTAACAAGCATTTAGGAAACAGTATTTAATATGAGCTCGCGAATTTGAACAATCATAATTTCAATTTTTTTTATTCAGTTTTTAATATGATAAGGTCTCATCAAGACTATTTTTTGCTATCAGCATTAGCTGATAGCAGCAAAAAGTCATTCTATTGCCTTATAAGAATAACATTGGTAATATCTCCTTATATGCACATACGAGACTTGCTAAAATATATCATACACATTGATTTTTCATTTTGACCCCTACAAGCCCCTTCCCAAATGTTCCAAAAACAACCCTCTAAACAGGGATACTGGTCGTAAATATTACTTTTGTAATTTTTAATTTTTTTTTCACAAATTATTTTCAATAGTTAAATTGAGAAGTTTCGTTTATTGTGTGAGAAATTATGAACTGTTAAACAATTTCTGTACGGTAAAACAATCATTTTTGCACATTTTGTCGCCAATTATCGGTACATTCACAACGAGATAAGCAAATTGAGCACTAAAAATAGGAACAGTCGATACAAATTGTTTTTGATTGTTTGAACGATTAGTTATTGTTTGAATTCAACCTTTGTCTGGGAAAAGGAAAAAAATGTATTTCTTTTTTAATTCGTCAAAAAACTCGACAGAATTCAGGTATGTTTGGTATTTTTACCATCAACCTAATATTTTTTCAAACAGTTTCCATTTGTTCAATTTTTTTTTAACAGACTATAACAAATGTACACTTTTGATGAGTAACATACAAGATTGAGTTCAAATTTGAGATTAACGCGATCGATATATTATACCATCAAACCATTTCCCTTTTGGGGTAAGCGTGTCTTACTCGGTGAGGAAGGGAATACGGTGAGGAAGGGAGTATAGATATATAATTTGATTGAATTTGGGCCATTTAGTGTCTAAGATCTTTTGTTTCAGGCATCATTCATTCCACTGAAACTCTTTTAATCAACTATTTGTCGACACTTTTTTTTGTTCCGTCATACTTCTCTAGCTTCCTTCACGTCCATGCATTTTTTCTTGCAAGCTTTTTCTATGGCGGCCTGCATCCGGGCATATTGCCATTTACTTTACCTTGATACACTTATATCAAGAATTTTGTGTTAGTCTTTGATACACCTATCTAGCTCCCCATCTAACTTTCCGTCACAAGTGAATAGGCTATCAATATATACACGCTTATCAACTGGTTTCATTCTCTCCTCATTTAGGACAAGTTTG
Source organism: Andricus quercusramuli (assembly GCA_932178445.1). Taxonomy (NCBI): domain Eukaryota; kingdom Metazoa; phylum Arthropoda; class Insecta; order Hymenoptera; family Cynipidae; genus Andricus; species Andricus quercusramuli. The sequence goes on from CAKNXH010000550.1 coordinate 352,576, forward strand.
CATATTGTTCTCACCCTCTCTTCCAAGAACCATAATTTTTGTTTTATTTACGTTAATTTTGAGGCCCTTGTTCTTCATACTTGTATTCAGCTTGCCCAACATTCTTTGCAAGTCATCGATTGACTCTGCCATAACAACCTCCTTATCTGCGAAAGCTAACCTCACTGTCCTGAACTGACCCTCACTGTCGCGAGATTCACACCTTCTTCGTCAAAGAGGGCCATTCTTAGAAACTTCTCCATATGTTCATATGTTCCATTAGTTCCGCGAGGACATAATGCATCATTGTTTAACACCTTGCATAACTCTTGCACTTGCTTTGCTACCAGCATATATTGTTCTTATTACTTGCAGGAGTCATTCATTGAGTCCGTACTCTTTCAGGACTTCCCAAACTTTACTTCTATTCACCTTGTCAAACGCTGCTTGTAGGTCAACAAATAAACAGAAAACTTTTTTTCTTGCTCTCAAACTTTTTCATGTGATAATTTTGAAGCTAAATATTTGATCTGTACATGATTTCTCTGCTATACATCCAATTTGGACTGCCCAGCAAAATTTTATTTTTTCTAAATACCTCTAGTTATTTCTCAAAACAATTAAAAAATTTAATTATTCCTATTTTTAAACATTAAGAAACCAAAATTTTGTTCCATAATTAACCCATCGAGGGTGTAAATATGGAAATATCTATGAATGTATTCACTTTTTGTGAGGGCCATGTCTACTGTCTAAGTTAATCTGTAGTTTTTGAATCTCAGAGTGAAGATCAAACTCTTTCTGATTTCAACTATATAAGTAGAGGTTGCATGTTATACTCTTGGATTTCCATAAGCGATCGCACTCCATCCTGGTTGTTTAGTCAAAATGCAAATAGGTACGAAAATGCAGATGTGCAAATGCCACGTGCACACGCTGCGGGGTAAATTCATATACGATGCACGGCGTATATGACATTGCGATTAAGCTACGTTTATATTTGGAAAGTTGTCGCTCACATTTTGGCACACGTCTCTAAACTTTTCAATTTTGCAACAGGGTACGCAAAGCAGTGTAACTTTAAGTGAAATGTGGCTAGCGTTTCCTGGGAGTTATTTTGAAGACACTCTAGTTTACATAATATCATTATTATCATCATTATCATCATCATTATTATCTAAAGAATGTGTGTCAATGAAGTTTAAGGAAAACTCAGCAAGTTGAGATACAGAGTAACATCACTGATTCTTGCCTATTAAAAAAAATATGATTAAAATGAAATAAATGATGGTTTATGCCACTTTTATTATGTGCAGCCGTTTGCGTTAAGATACCTGTCATTTCATCAATGTATAGGGGGAACTATTCAAGAGTTTGTCGATAAAATTTCAAATTATTATTAGCTCTATTATGATACATATATATATATATATATATATAATTAAAAAAAAAAGTTAAACAACCATCGCAGGGTACCACTAAGAGCAACTGCAATCTAAAAAAAAAGGCCAATGGCCCCCAGTAGAACCACGGTAAAATACACCTATGGCCGCGTCTTATATCCGTGAGATAGGTGGTCACAGGGCACGATGAAATCACAACGACAGGCCGGCGAAACTCTCGTGTGTCTTGAGGACACGAAGCGACCCAAGGATGACAGCTTTCTGTATCCATCTCGCAAGTGCCTTGGCATATTTTTGGCACGCGGGTATGGCTTCAAGGTTACGAACCAGTGATAATTTAGCACCTCCGAGAGCAACTATCCCAAGGACAATTACTCGTACCGAATATTTTGGGTACAATCGTTGCAGCTCTCTTTTAAGGTCTTGATACATCTCCTCTTTTTCCTTCTACTTTGCAGTGATGTTGTATTCGGACGGAGCCGAGAATTCGATCACGAATATAGTTCGTTTCTTGAAGTCTTGGAGAACAATGTCAGGCCTCGAGTGCGAAACGGAGACTGCTGCCGAAAAATCGTAGTTCCGGAAAATCTGGCACTTCTCGTTTCGGACAATTGACTCTATATCCCTTGGAGCGTTCAGCAGGGCAGGGTCGCGACCAACACCGTAAGAGCGATATACGCTGTTCCTGCGTGGGTCGGACACCCCGATAGTATGTATTCTAGGTACTCAGCGTGTGCATGACACACTCTGCACCTATCACTGGGAACTTCTTGACATAAAATGCGGGCGCGATATACTAAGGTGGAGATTACACCGTCCTGGCATGCGAAAATAAAGCCCTCTGTACCTGAATTGAGCCCTGATGATTTGAGGAAAGCAAAAGTTTGCTCCTTCGACAAGACTGTTCTTCTACATTTCTGTGAAAGTTTCCGTGCATATGCTTCAAGAGTAGCACTTGGTGAAATTTTCCAACCTCTGCTTTCTTTACTTCGGCTTTTAGACGTGAAGCATCTAGATGGAGTAATGCACTTTCTTCACTTCTGATGTTAAAATTCAGGCCAAGGGTCTCGGCAGCTTGCTCCGCGGCTTTGTAAAGGAGCACTCCTTCGCCAATCATCTCGTGGTTTCTGACCATCTTTGGGAGAGGATCTCTGCCATTAGCAACGATGTAAGCTGTACTTAAAACAATTCGGTTATGGAGACACTGGAGATTCAGAAGTCCGCGTCCGCCTTGACGGCGTGAAATGTATAATCGCGGAACTAATGAATTGATATACAAGCTTTTATGCATATGCATGATCTTACGCGTGGTGACATCAAGGGTCTTAAGCTCGTTCTTCGTCCATTGAACCACCTCAAACGATTAGAGTAGAACCGGGACGGCAAGCATGTTAGCCGCAGGTACCGTGTTCAACGCTGACAGATCGGAAGGCCAAATCTGTCGAAGAAGATGCTTGTATCTGCTTCGGAGAGACTCCTTCACTGATGTTACGTCCTGAATGCGGCTTTGAGGCACGCCCAGGTATGTATGGGTCTCTCCAGTGTTAAGATGTCTAATAAGACTTAAATCCACAAGCTCAGGCTCCTTGAGAACGCCAGTTATCTTTCCTTTCTTCAAATGAATTTTGGCACACTTGTCCAAACCAAAGTCCATCCCAATCTCTCCTGTGTTGTTCTTGACGATATTTATAGCAGTTTGAAGTTTGCTTTTACCAGCGGCATAGATCTTCATGTCATCCATATAAAATACATGAGTGACCTTATGCTCACGCTGATTAGTTTCGCCACAAAGGTATCCAGGAGAATTTCGTAGTGCGAGAGATCGAGGCAGAAGTGTGATGCAAAAAAGCAAAGGGCTCATACTATACCCTTGAAAGACGCCCCTCTGGAAGGTGACGTTGTTCGTCGTCAGACGATAATTCCTAGATGAGATGGTAAATCTAGTTTTCCAAAGATGCAACAATCTCTCTATGCATCTCACTATGTGTGGATGTACCTTCAAGCTTCCCAACAGACAGATGATAAGTCTATGAGAGGTTAAATCGAAAAATTTCCGGTAGTCAATTCAGGCCATTGGCAGGACGCGCTGATGGACTGCAGCGTCTCTTTAGACACACCTGTAAATCTGCAGGTTCTCTCGACAGCCTGCTACACCTTTTTTCGAGCCACATTGTTCGTACGTCTCTCGCCATACAGGCTCAATTCGTCGAACAATCCTGTTGTTTAAAACAGCTGTAAAGATCTTATACAGTGTGTGCAAACTAGTTATTGGCCTGTAATTCTCTGGTTTTTTTACAAGTTGCCTTTTTTCGGTAGGAGTATAGTGCGTCCAAGCACCAGCCACTGCGGAATGGGCGCCTCCGACTTTAAAAATGAGGTGAATATACGGGCCAAATGTTGGTGTATAGAAGTAAACTTCTTCGACCAAAAGTTCTTGATACAATCTGGTCCAGCACCGGAAAAGTTCTTCGTGCCTCTGAGTGCTTTTTTCACCTCTTCGGCAGTGACTGATGGGCACTCCACCTTGGGTGGATTTTTTACAAAAACAGGAGGATCACTGAAGAGGCGTGATGGATCAGCGAGAAACTGTTGATTCTCCCTGATCCATCTCTCCCTCTTCTGTATCCTCCTCCTTGCGTCAGATAACATCCTTATTTTGTCAACAATATGCTGCTTGATTCTTAGCAGCTTTGACTTGTTTAGTGTGTGATTCAAGGTCCTTAGTTCTTGGGCGAACTTTCGAACCATTTCCGTGAACGGTCTACCAGATGTTATGTAGTCAATCACACATTGAAAACGGGAAGCATTCTGTCTTGCCCATCCAATTTTCTTGTTCAGTTGATGCAAGCGTCTTTTTGTCTTTTGATCCATCGTCGGTTTCAGCCTTCAATTTGAATCAGCCAAAGCTCTCGCAGCACCATAAACTGAACAATTGATGGTCCAGAGGTCGGACTCTTGCGAGATATCTCCACGAAGGGAGGCATCCATTTCAGCCAGATCTTGGGGCTTAAGAGGAACTTGCATGTTGATGTTCCTCCTTGTACTGAAATTGCGATCATCTTCCAGAAGGTGCCTGCTTTCTGCGGTTGGTCTAAATGTCGTTTCATCTTCGTCTGCAGCTTGTTCAAGCAGCGGTTGAGGAAGCGCTCCGCGTACATATCCATTTTTCCGGAGGTAGTCGTCTTGATTTCGCAAAGACTGATGCGAAACGTGCTGAAGCTCTGGGTGTTTCTAGCACCACAGAGTATGCATATGCGTTATAGAGCCTCCGTGAACAGGGATAATGCTGACATCGTAGTAGTCTAGCACGTCATTCTTAAGTTGATCCATCCACTCAATGTGGGCGTTTCGCCGGTTCGTCGTCGTGTTTCCATCTAAATTATTTTCAGCACCCCGAACTCTAGGATGATCGGCATTGTTTGCCGATCCATTGTCGGGTGCTCTGCGCGTTCGATCGTTTTGAACCGCATCTACGACATTTTGGTGGCTTGTTGGTTTCATTGTTGTTCGCACGAGCAGCTAGGGAAAGGGTTCGTCCATCCTTGTAGAGCCCCGCGTGCAAGGATAATGCTGATACTCTGAGAGGTCGTCAGTATCCAGAGTATATATATATATATATATCCTATGAAAATTGTTGAGAAAAAATCACATTACGGGAAAGCTTAGCTAATCATTTAACTGTTTGTGTATGAATTAAGTAAAGTCATCATTTCGTTAATTTAAATACTTTAAAGTAACTATCCAGAAGTATCATTGTCACTGCTCTCTTTGAACAGTAGGTTGTCGTTGGTCGGAATTTGGGAGATAAAGTCACTATTATTATTGTACAGATGTAAAATATTACACATTAACTCACAACCTAAATTCTTTAGTTATGGTAAATTATGGAAAATTCTTCCATATAGATTTTTTGATATAATCAAACATAATTTATTGATACTTTCGCATAACGTTAGATGCAATAGGTTGGTGAGATGCAATTCGCGCACCACTTAACTAAACTGTACCGACAGGAAGGCATATTTGACCATGTTTGATGATTGTCGTTTTCGAGTCCTTTCAGTTATGCCAGTATATCTAAGCAATATGTAGAATAGCCTATTCTTACCGACCTTCGTTTGGAAAAATCACCGTGAAGCAAGAAGAACATTGATAATTATAAATAAAAGCCGGCACAGTCATTTCCTTCAGACATGTTATCCATTAAGCTACAAACTTTGATTACAAAGCAGAAACCTGATAGAAACAATTTTATTAAGGAAAAAATATATATATTCGAATGAGATGGTCATATTTTTGTTTATATGTTGAATATCAGTTTCTTCACCTCAGACATTTGGTATTCTCAATGTCGCGAAGAAGTCTTGTCCAGTTGTGCTGAACATTCTTCTAAATGTTTGGATCAAAGCTTTGAGGATTTTGTTGGCATATTCTGATAAATTAAACTTACTTACTTCACAAAGTCACCTACTTTTCCATATTTTCCCTTCAATCGAAACTTGAATGGTCTTAATTTAGAGGGAGGGGGGGGGGGGGGTTAAATCACTTCAATAGTTTCTTTCTTCCTAATTATATTTTCAAAACATACTAACTAACACCTGTTTTGGTTGTTGAAATTACTTTTCATACTATTATACTCAACCTCTCCTAGAGGCAGTAAGACCTCTTAAATGGTGGGGAGGCTTAAGCGTGTGGAAGAAGGGGGTGAAACGGATCTCGGCCTGCGTGTGTATGGATATGGATGAAAGGATACCTATAAACGGACTCTGCTCGGTTAGATGAAGGAATCCTTGAAAATGGGCTCTCCTGGTATGTATGATTACAGTATGGTAGAAGGGTGAAAGAGCCGAGCTAACACGGGCCTTCTGGATCTCTGGGTCGAGGTTCCTCGCGGACCGACACCCATTTTTGAAATCGGGACGGGAATGATCTACGGCCTGCACAGCGACCAAGAAACAGCCCTTCCTTGGTATGGTGGCCTAGGAACGGGTATTCATTGAGTATCTCACTCAATGTGCCCCCCCCCCCCCCAGCCATGGGTGTAGAGTCATCGTGCTTGTGGCACTTTGGCAGGTTGGGGTATAAAGGTGTCCTAACCGCCTCTCGAAGACACCGGTTGACGTTCCCGAGTAAGTAGTCTTACCCTCTGCAGGGACGCACCTTCTATTTCCCTAGCCGCTCGTGGATCAAGATGAACACGCCAAGAAACAAAAACTTGAAGGGAGGAGGAAGGGACATGGTGGAGGCGGGAGAGGGGTTAAGCTCGAACGGGTCTAAAATAACCCTTTCCTTTCAATCTGTCTATCCCGCTAGCCAAACTCAGGTGGCGGACTAAAACTAGGCCCTGGGAAGGCGCAGACTTAAAAGCAAGTGGAGTTGAATTGCTTCAGAGGATGGTGAGTGCTACGGCGTGCTTTCCAGGCAAACTGGAAGACCTGTCTGTGATCGTTCAGCGGTTGGACAGATTCGACCCTCCACTGGAGACAGCGTCCTGGCGAATTGTCAGGCACGGCAGGCCTCAGGAAGAAGACAGAACAGGAGGTATCAAGCACATCCTTGTTGTGCAAATTCCTGAATCCCAGACGAGGGCTCTTGTGGTCCTCGACAATAGACCCTTCGTCAACTTTAGAAAGGTCAAGTTCAAGGTTGACGGCCAATGACAGGAGGAGCCTGTCGGGATATAGGAAGACCGGGAGCAGACCTAAAATGACTGCAGTGGTGCTTGGTAGTGGATGAACTGCTTCATCTGCTCACGAGTCAGGACTTTCATGTTATATGCTACGCGGACGATATATTGGTTATCGTACGCGGCCAGAAACTGGATGTACTGTTTGGAGTAATGCAGCAAGCACTGGGGATAGTCGATTCTTGGTGCAAGAAGACTGGATTACTGGTCAATCCGAGTAAGACAAACGCGGTTGTATTCACCAGACGGTATAAGTGGGGAACCACCAATACGCTGAAATTGGGATGATAACAACTGGAAATCAAGGAACGAGCTGAATATCTAGGAGTCATCCTTGATAAATAAGCCGTCATGGAACAAGCACCTGGAAAATAAGTGCAAAAAGCTAGTAGCAACTCTATGGCTCTGTAGAAGAGCCATAGGGAAAAACTGAGGGTTGAAGCAGGAGACACTTATGTGGATCTACACAGCGATCCTGCGACCCAGGTTATACCATGCGGCGGTGGTCAAAGTCCTAACAGAAATGTATACAGGGCATGAAGACCTCAGATATCACAGACATAAGACAGGGCTTGCAGAAAGTCCCCTCTGTCGTCTGTGCGGAAGGGATTGTGAGACAGCTATTCATATCCCTTGTCACTGTCCCGCGATGTGGAGAAAAGACTCACACTTAAGGACAGTAACAGCCTCAGTGAGTTAGAAGTATCGGCCAATAGCGTGGCTGCGGTCCTCGCCGTATGGAGAGGGCTTTTGGGTTACGCGTAGTCTTTCGAGCGGACGCAACGGGATAACCCAAGCGTCAGGGGCTCATACCGTCTCAACCCAGAATAATATTAGAATTATACACAATATAGACCAGTGGAAATAGCTAATCAATTAACAAAAATTCCGAAGTTCTTCAAAAAATTCCATAGTTGTTTTTTTATCTGTTGAACATAAAATAACATTTTGCAAAACGTGATCGGGTCGGCAATTTGTTTAAAAAAATTAATTTGCAACATTGGTCCCCATTGCTCCACGAAAATTCAAAACATTTTGCAAACTTGAGTTATTATAAATTCGTCTCTATCTTGTATTAAATTTGCAAAAAGTTCGTGATGCGGCAAAATTATTAATTATAAACAAATTATTATTTTTTTAATCTCTCCCCAGCGTAAATACCGAAGGTTTCGCAAAATGCTGTTTCTGCTTTTTTTCATTGAGAGGACACTATTATACGATTTGCAGAACTAAATAAATAACGCAAATTATCGTTTTTTCAATTATTGTTAAATTTCTTGCAATTCGCCTCCTAAAATTCCAGCAAAAATTGCGAAGGTTGTGTTTTTGGGTAGCAAATGTTAGAAATGTCGAGATTGGAAGATTATCAAATTTGCAAAACGTTGCTCGGCCGGCAATAATATTAAAATTGCAATTGAACAAATTAGTTACTTTAGTAAACTAGCCAAAAATTACAAACATTTTGCAAATCGTACTGAGTGATGAACAGCTTATTACCAACGTCATATAACATTTACAAACTGTTTACAACTTGGCAACATTAATATTTATAAACAAATTATTATTTTATTAATCACTCCCCAGCGAAAATACCGAAGGTTTTGCAAAATGTTTTTTCTGCCTTTTTTCATTGAGAAGAGACTGTTATATGATTTGCAAAACAAAAGAAATAACGCAGATTAACGTTTTTTAAATTATTGTTAAATTTTTTGCAATCCGACTCTTAAAATTCCAGCGAAAATTGCGAAGGTTGTGTTTTTGGGTAGCAAATATTAGAAATGTCGCGATTGGGAAATTATCAAATTTGCAAAACGTTGCTCGGCAGGCAATAATATCTAAATGGCAATTAAACATATTAGTTACTTTCGTAAACTAGCCGAAAAAACAAAAATTTTGCAAATCGTACTGAGTAATAATTAACTAAGTACTAACATCATATTAGATTTGCAAACTGTTTACTATTTGGAAAAATTATGAATTAAAAACAAATTATTATTTTCTTTATGACTCTCCAGCGAAAATACTGAAGGTTTTACAAATTGTTATTTCTGCTTCTTTCCATTGAAAAGAGACTATTATATGATTTGCAAAACTATATGCATAACGCACATCATCGTTTTTTAATCAATGTTGCATTTTTTGCAATTATTCCACACACAAAATTTCTGAAAGAATTGCAAATGTTGCGTTTTTGGGTGAAAAAATTTGGACAAGTCGAAATCTAAAAAATATGAAATTTTCAAAAGGTTGTACGACCGGCAACAATATTGAAATTGCAATTAAACAAATTAGGCGCTTCATTAAACTAGCCAAAAAATACCAACATTTCGCAAATCGCAGAAGTTGTATTGTGTTTGGAAGCCTAAAAGTTTATTTTTGGACTTAAAACATCTCATAAAAATCAATAGTTTTAGCGACACTTCACTTTCAGGATCATTCTCCGTCAAAGTGTAAATTTTATACGTGTAAGCCCCCTGGTTTCTGAAATTCGAGCAGTAACCTCAATAATTGACCTATAGGAATGCTTCCTGTATTGAAATTTGATAAAAGTATTACTAGCATTACTAGAATTACTAGTAATACTTTTATAAAGTATCAATACAGGAAGCATTACTATTGGTTTTTTTTTGGTTATTCTATTTTTGGAAATCGGGTGGTTCTACGTATAAAACGTACACTTTGACGGAGAATGACCTATAAACAGAATTGTGAATCATAACGCGAAGGACGGAATACAAAATTTAGATCATTTTCGTTTTATAAGAAAATATCTACGAACCTTTCGGATACAATGTGTATGTATATATTTCCTGTACTTTCTGTTCTTTAATATTCAGATTTTTGGATTTATATATTTCACAGTTGAAAGGATGTTATCTCTGAATTTGAATCTGCCTTCAATAGCAACCAAATTTGCGAAATGTTTGTATTTTTTGGCTAGTTTAACGAAGTGCCTAATTTGTTTAATTGCTATTTCGATATTGTTGCCGATCGTACAACCTTTTGAAAATTTGATATCTTTTAGATTTCGACTTTTCCAAATTTTTTCAGCCAAAAACGCAACATTTGCAATCCTTTCAGGAATTTTATGAGTGGAATAATTGCAAAAAATGCAACATTGATTGAAAAAACGATGATGTGCGTTATGCATACAGTTTTGCAAATCATATAATAGTCTCTTCTCAATGGAAAGAAGCATAAATAACATTTTGCAAAACCTTCGGTATTTTCGCTGGGGAGTGATTAACAAAATAATAATTTGTTCATGATTAATAATGTTGTCAAGTTGTAAACAGTTTGCAAATGTTATATAACGTTGGTAGTGAGTTGTTTATCACTCAGTAAGATTTTCCAAATGTTTGTAATTTTTGGCTATTTCACAAAAATAGCTATTTTGTTTAATTGCAATTTTATATTATTGCCAGCCGAGCAACGTTTTGCAAATTTGATAATTTCCCAATCTCGACATTTTTAATATTTGCTACCCAAAAACACAACCTTCGCAATTTTCGCTTGATTTTTAAGACTCGGATTGCAACAAATTTATAAATAATTTAGAAAACGTTAATTTGCGTTATTTCTATAGTTTTGCAAATCATATAATAGTCTCTTCTCAATGAAAAAAATCAGAAAAAAACATTTTGCAAAACCTTCGGTATTTTCGCTGGGGAGTCTTCAACAAAATAATAATGTGTTCATAAATAATTAATAATGTTGCCATATCACGAAAGTTTTGCAAATTTAATACAACATAGAGACTGAATTCATAATTACTCACTCAAGTTTGCAAAATGTTCTGAATTTTCGGGAGGCAATGGGAGGCAAATGTTGCAAATTAATTTTTTTAAACAAATTGCCGATTCGATCATGTTTTGCAAAATGTTATTTTATGTTCAACATATAAAACACAACTATAGAATTTTTTCGAAGACCTTCGGAATTTTTGTTAATTAACTCGATTTTTATGTCTAATTCCACATATCGATATTTGTTTCATTTCTTTCAATTATATGTAATATTTGATACTACGTACGTCCAAGAAATATAAAGTCGAAGTATTAAATTGCTATGAAATCTGGAGCACTTATTTTGTGAAATCTCGTAAAATCCTTAGATATCTTTGCAGTCCCTCAAATTTCTGTGAATTCTTTTGAAAATTTTCCATATCTCTAAACACTTTTTTAACCATGTGAACATTCTTTGGAATCCTTTGAATTTGATTGATATCTTAAATAATCTTTCGTGAACCGTTTAAACCGATTGAGCTCTCTGGAAATCACTTATATCCCTTTAAAAACTGTGAAAATATTTGAAATCGCCAAAAACCTTGAAAACCCTATATAATGCATCCCAGTCAGAATGGTGACGTCGAAAAGACGTCGTAACCGTCGTACAATGGTCGAGTCGAATTATCGTCGAAAATTTCGTTGGTTTTCGACTATGTTTATCATGCTCGACTGGTACTTTGTAAATTATTATTTACTGCAATGTAAGTGATTTCATCAAAATTTGTTGCAATTCACAGGAATTGAAAATCAGCGTCAAAGTGACGTCGATTCGACGTCATTTCGACCTCTCTCAGGCAAATTTTATGCTCAGCACTCTGATGCCTGCATGCGATGTTATATAAAACCTGTGCTAATATCTGAACTATTTTATGACGAAACCTAACCTTTTTTTTACATTTTCACTTATCGAAATACAGCCTAACGTGGATGTGACATTTTACTATCGTGGGTCAATGCAAAATTAATATTTATTCAAAAATTATTTATTGTAGAATCAAATAAAAATTATTCACTTTTAATAACCAAAATATAATGAATAAATTATTCCACATTTTTAAAAAGTGCCCGTCAAACACCTATGCGAATGTTTCGCTTACTCTAATTCCTTTACGGTCATGCGTCTTAAGGAGCGAGAAATACAGATAACCTACGTTCCGCCGGACTTGCTATTTAGAATCCCATTTATGTTTTCATAACTGTGCAGTACTTTTTGTACCTTTGAAGTTATAGTAAATTAGATGTTGGAACGATGAATAATACGACGTCGATGCGGTCTATAATTCGACGTCAACACGACTTCGAAATGGGCGACATAATATCGTCGAATCGACGAATATATCGACGATTTTTCGACATCAAAAAACGACGTTGATTCGACGTCAAATCGACCATCCACTTCTGACTGGGATTACATCCGTGCTCGCATCCGTGGGAATTGCTGAAGTACTCGGAGAATCGATGAAAATTTTCAAATTCTGCGAAATATTTCGAAATCTTGTGAGATTTCTTAAAATTTTGAAATCCCTTTAAAATTCATTAGAATACTTTCAATTCGTGGAAATGTTTATGAATCTTTTTAAATCCCTCACAATGTATAAAAATGTATTTAAGTCTTTCGAAAGCCGCAAAAATTCATTGAAATCATTCCCAATCTTTTACAATATTTGGAAAACCTTTAAAATTCCGTTTAATCTCTTAAAATATTACAATATCCTTTAAAATCCGTGTACATTAGGGTGGTCAAATTTATACCTGTAAAAATTCGACTTTCGATTTTTGGTGATAAACCCCCCCCCCCCATTTTGTCCGTTTTCCGGAAAAATAAATTTCGTAATTTTTTTTGTTTTCAACGTTAACCCGTGCCCTCGGGCTTTTGAAATTAACATGGGGTTTTAAATTAGAAAAGCTTGATTTTCAAGAAGATGGAAAAAAAAGTACTTGTTATACATTTTTTTTCAATTAAAGTATTGTTACCTCTTGAGGAGTATTTATGGAATAATTTCCACCCAATATTTTTTTAATTTTGACACACCTGAACCCCATTAATTGTGCCCGGAAAATGCCCCAAAAAATGCAAAATAGCAGTTTTTTATCAAATTCATGCTGAAGACGGTATTTTTAAAAAAAACTTCAACATGAATTATTTTTAATCGATAAGTGAGGAGTTTAAAAGTATATTTTTAATAATTTTAAATTGTTTAAACAATTAGTATTTTTTTAAACAATTTTTTTTCCCCTGTAAATTGCGAAAAGTTATTATCTTTCGGAATAAATCGTACAAAGTTGATGAATGTCAAGAGTAGTAGTTCTTTTTTAACTTATTTGGTAATTATTTAAACAATTTTCATTTTTTTTAACTATTTGTTCTGCCTAAAATCGTAAAAAGTTATTATTTTCTGAAAACAATGACACAATTAATGACAAGATTAAAGGAAATTTAAGAGTAATATTTTTTTTCTTCAGAATATTCAGCAGTCTTTAAAATAATTTTCATTTTTTTAAACAATTTTTGTTTGTTTACAAATTTTTTTCCCTGCAAATCGAGAAAATTTATTCTTTTCCCCAATTAATGACATAGTGTGAGAGATGCGAAGAATCTACACTTTTCTCCACCTTTCCTATGAAATTGTGTCATTAATTGCTGAAAAAAATAAATTTTCTCGATTTTTAGAGAAAAATTGTTTAAACAAACAAAACTTGTTTGAACAAATAAAAATCATGTTACAAATTGCTAAATATTTTGTAGAAAAAAATATTACTCTCAAATTCCTTTAATTGTGTCATTAATTCCAGAAAGTAATTATTTTTGACGCTCTACAGGGGGAAAAAATTGTTTAAACAAATCAAAATTGTTTAAATAATTACCGAAAATCCGTTCAAAAATGAATTGCTTCCAACATTCTTTAATTGTCTCATTATTTTCAGAAAATAATAACGTTTTACGATTTTAGAGAGGAAAAATTGTTTAAACAAGTGAAAATTGTTTAAATAATTATAAAATAAGTTAAAAAGAACTACGACTCTTGACATTCATCGACTTTGTACGATTTATTCCGAAAGATAATAACTTTTCACGATTTACAGGGGAAAACAATTGTTTAAACAATTTAAAATTATTTGAAATATACTCTGAAACTCGTCACTTATCGATTAAAAATAAGTAATGTTGAAATTAAAAAAAAAAATATTGTCTTTGGCATAAATTTGATAGAAAACTGCTATTTTGCATTTTTTTGTGCATTTGCCGGGCACAATTGAAGGGGTTCAAGGGTGTCAAAATTAAAAGCTATGGGTGGAAATTATTCCTTAAATATTCCTCAAGAGGTGACAATACTTCAATTGACAAAAAATGTATAACAAGTACTTCTTTTTCCATTTTTTTGAAAATCGAGCTTTTCCCATTCAAAACCCCATGTTAATTTCAAAAGCCCGGGGGCACGGGTATACCGGAAAACGAACAAAATGGGCGGGTTTTATCACCAACATCGAATGTCGAATTTTTGGACCACCCTAGTGTACATACTTTGGAATCTTTTGATATCACTTTCAATTTTTAAAATGCATTCAAACTATTCAAAGTATCTTTGAATCCCTTGAAATCTCTCAAAATCCCTTTGCATACATAGAAATCGTTCATAATTCCTCAAATTCCGTCAAAATCTTCTCGTATCTCGCGATTTATTGCAATTATTGAGGGGAAGGGGGTCTAAAATTTTAAATCTCATCCTTGCGGAAATAATGGACGTTCCTTAAGATAAGAAGAAACGGAGGAATTTTTTGGTGCCTGATTTCGGCAATACTTTAGAGCTGATATAAATCATTATCACGCCCAGATTCTCTATTATTATTACTTGAATGGATAGTCCCAAGGAAGGAGTCAAAGTGAAGCGGCTTAGTAATTGATTGCTGGATACTGGGGTGAGATATGAAGAATTTTCATGTGACTAAGGTGGGAACAAAGTATTATATTCTGCCTCAATTTTTTCATATAATAAATTCCCCTCATCTGTTATACTTCCACCCCTTATTCTTGGCACCTGGTTACATCACTCGGACGGTATATTCTGTGTTTTATCCGTAAATCGCATGGCAAGTTCATTCATTGGATTTGTCAAAATGTTAAATCTGAGACAATATTTACTACAACTTTATTCCTAATAATAATTTTCGAGCAAAATGTCTTTTGGTTTATCTTCATTCCAATGACTGTTTTCATAAAAGAATTTCACCAAGCGAAAACTCTATCATCTCTTAATACTTAAGTATTTTTAGGAGAAAAAACGTTTCAAAAATATGGCTGTTTCAGGACTTCGATTAATTTGAATTAATAATTATAATTTTAATTAATTTAAATTTTTTTAATTACAATATTTGATGGAAAAAGTGTAGTTGCTCTACACTGTAAATAATTGCCAGATTCTTTAGATCACGGATGTGGAATTCGCACATTTCCTCTCTCTTTGTTTTGTCCCTTTTCGGGAAGCCGACAGACGATATGAAAGCAAGCTGATTCGGGGACAACTATTCTTTTTGGTCTTGTCATCCATATTTTCCTTTCTCCCACCAGATATATTTGCATGTCTGCGAGAGCCTCTCATTTCTTTTGTCCCTCTAACTTCTTCACGTTACAAATTATTCTTTATTTCATCTCTGCTTGTTTTACTGCTTTCCTTTGTTCGACATTTCAACCTCATATATTTCAGTCATCTTTTGAAACTTTCCTGCGGCTACGCTATTATCTCCTCTACGAGAGACATTCTGCAAAAGAATAAAGTGAAATGGTTACAATGCGATTAAATAAAGTCTACAGAATTATTTAATTAATTATAAAATTCAGTATCGTTTTCCTTGAATGAAATATCTTCTGAGATAAAAAGGAAGCTGCTAATAAACTTTTTTACTCTTCTGGGAAAATTTTTTTGCGAACCCTAAAGCAAAATATTCAATTAGCTGCTTTCAAGAATTATGAGAACTTTACAATCGTGGGTTTTCTATGTATGAAATTGAAAATCTTCAAGAATTTTCTAGAGGAAAAGATATTTCAGACATTTGGAACAAGAAAGATCAATCTTTTGTGGTAAAATGTGAGCAACTCCAATACGTGACTAAAGGCAGAACATAAGGCGGAACCATTGTCTAAGGAAAAATCATTTTCAACAAGCTTAGAGTAGATTGCCTTAATAAACCTTGGCTTTCTTATAGACAGAAGAGAGAAACTAATAATTTCTGAGTTTCTTTCTTTTTCATTTATTTTCTCCTTTTCCCTGCCCTTTCTTTAAAGCTGTGCTGCAAGTGTGCCTCCAGTCTTACAATGTAATCTATAGGGCGTGGCGAAATAGTTTTCGATTTCTTGGCTTTAGAGCACGAAAATTTACGATGTTCCGAGCTAACTTCTTTTCTGATCGTCTCGTTGGTACGCTACAATGAGATAGGGAAAGTTAAACTACCATTACATATATCTATGGAATACCAACTACTATCAATCAACTACATCCAAGTACATTCTACCTCAGTTATTTTACAGACTTTAAATATGTTTATGTAGTGAGATTTTATTTTTTGTTCACTTGTTGGTCATACATTTAAATGCAACTAATAAATTTTATGTTTGACAATTTGATAAGTATTTATGGAATTGACCTTAAAAGTATCCTTCGCACATATTGTTGAGGTTATATTACTTTAAATTAAAGCGGAATATACCTTTTTCCTGGAATTTAATCAATTTTCCTATCACAAATTGTAAGTTGTTCAAGAAAAATCGTAAATATTATTATTTAAAATATGTCTTACATAATAAATTTTATTTCTATTACTCTCAGTAGAATTCCTAATGCCAAAATATAGAAGATATCATTTGTGATATGAAAAATTTAAAGTTTTTTAAAAAGTTGTATATAAATATCTCTTAGGGGTAAAAAAAATGGAATCTAGGATTTACAAAGAATTTAAAAGGGTATTTGAACTAACGAAAATGTCAATTTCGTGTTTGTCCACAATTTATTGTTTATTGAACGGCCCGGTGAATTTTAACAAATTCAATATAACCTCATAAGACTTCAAAAAATTAATGTTAAATTGAAAAGAATTCTAACGAATTGAAAAAAATTGAAAAGTCAAAAAAAAGCCATTGATTAGTGAAAATCGGAATGAATTTAGGGAAATGAGAAGAATTTCACGACATTCCTAAAAAATCTTGACAAATTTAAAGCAATTAAAAAAATGTGAAAAAAATGCATAGAATTCAATAGAGTTTGAAATGAATTTAGAAAAATTAAAAGGAAAA
>CAKNXH010000550.1:369817-415050 GCA_932178445.1 Andricus quercusramuli
ATAAATCCAAAGAATTCAAATTAATTAAAAAAAAATATTTGAAAATCTTTACATCTTTGGAAGCCTGCGACATCTCTTACTTCTAGTGAATAAATTCTTTGAAATACAATCCCCATATGAATAGTATTGACTAACATTTTTTTGAATTTAAAAGAATTCGATGCAATGCATAAGAATTCCAGGTGAATTTTAAAGATTCGTGATTTTCGTGATTCCGAATTGTTGAATTGAAAAGTGTTGGAAGCTTCCATTCTATATGTGTGAATTATTAGGAGTTCAAAATAAAACATTTCAGAAATAAACATTTTACAAGCTTCAATATACACAGTTTCAAATTAAAAAGATTTCTACTTCAAGTGCTTTAATTTGCTGTTAGGTTTTGATTACTTTAAATAAAAAACATTTACATTTCAATGACCCTGAAAAAGTTTTACGAACCTGGAAAACCTGTGAGAAGGCCAGATCAACTCGAAAAAACAAGATATAATTTTTTTTAATGTGTGTGTAAAAAGTATTAATTTTGCGAAGAGATTAGCTTGACAAAGTTAAAAAAGTAAATGAATATTCTTTAAAAATCTCATGTTCTCAAATAATTGAATTACAAAAAGAAAAGCATATGAATCAATCCAAACCAAATGTTTTTAGACCTTCTTGTTCACTTAATATTGAGCATCCTTTCTTGTCAAAATAGCGTCTTCAGTCTCGCGTTAAGTGCGCTTTTAGTTGTTCGATTTGTTTGAGAAACAATTTTTGATAAAAAACAAAAATTTCAGTAAACAATTTTGTTTATGTTTATTTGTCTTTGAAATTATATCAATTTAATGTTGCTACGTTTTTTGAGAAAATTCAAGAAGATTCTTTTAAATTTCGGATATGTCGAAAACATATCTAGAAAATTTCTAATAGAGTTTGTTCATTTAACAGGGTTTTACAAAATTGTAGGAAAAGTGCAATTCAGCTTAAAAAATATTTAGAACTTGTAGCATTTTGGAAGAAAATTAAAAGTAATGGATGAATTTTTGGAAATATTTCTAAGTTTTTAAATATTTTCTATTTTTGTAAAACTTCTAAAATTCCTAAACATCATTCAAACTGATTCAAATTATTCTTAAAATTGTTTAAAACTCGTCCAGATTTTTTCACAATTCTTAAATTTTCTCGAATTGTTTTGAAATCTTTCCAAATATTCTGTTAAAATTAATTTTTCAAATTAAAAAGTCGCTTGAAATTTTCGAAAGAATCTTCAGAAAATATTTATATTACTATCCCAAAACGATCAAAAAGCCTTAAAAAGCTTCTGCACTTTTTGCTATAAAATCTTCAAAAATCCATATTTTCTTTTCAATTTTTTCCCAGTTCTTTCAAATTCTAAATTTTTCTACAAATGTTTACAAATCTATTATACCTCTTGTAATATAATTCCAATTTGTACCACAACTCTTGAAAAATATTTGAAATTTGAAGAAATTATTACTAAATTCTACAGATTCTCTTTGGAAAATTTAAAAAAACTTTTAAAATGTTCCAAAATTTTTCAAATATTCTCTTGAAATTAATGTTACCAAATAGTAAATCAGTATGAACTTTTCTAGATATCCTAAAAAATTGTATTATCTTGAAATCTTTCACAATTCTTGAAAAGTTTCTAAATCTTTTGTTCGAAACCTTAAAAAATCTACATTTGGTTAACCTTTTTTTAGAAAATTGCTAAAAATTAAATTAATCTATAAGCTTTCAAAATTTTTTTTACCTTAAAGTATCTTCCAAAATGTTCAAACAATGTTCAATAATAAGAAAATTATCCTAAATTTTTGCAGATTCTTTAAATGAATATTATTATCTGTACCGGTCAGTTTTTGGTTACCGATACTGATTGTTAAAAATATTCGCATTATTTTTCCATGCCGACAACAAAATATTAGGAAAAATTTTCAGTGATTTACATTTAAATTCAAAATATATATTTATGTGTATATGCATAACATAGATGTGTTTCTTCCATTAAACGCTAATAATTTCAAGAAATAATTATTATAAAAAAATGAGAAACATTATTAGTTCTCTAAAGTTTCCAATAAATTCAGACGGAAATTTGAGTTCTAATTCTTTTGTTGATGATTCTGTTAAAAAAATAAGATTCAAAACAAAGCCTGATAATACAACGTGTACTTTATTCTTTAAGAATCTTTTATACAATAAACACGTATACATTGGAATCTATGAAAGTTTAACAGCAGTAAAATATTTGATCGACACACATTTCTTTCAATATAATACCTTTCTTTTTATATTGTTTGATTTATAAATTTTGATTGAAAAAACCATTTAGTCAAACTTTTTTGAAAATTTTTCTGTAGAAAAATAGAAAAGTTTTTGTGAAAAAGTTATAAAAGCGAGTAGAAGGAATTGACAATTCTGTAGAAAGGCCAGAAAGTGTAAAAAAACAGTAACTGAATAATTTTTTGGAATGTGTTTGTATTTTTGAACGAAAATACATCAAAAATACAAACTTTTTTGCCTTCAACGACCAATATTTTATTTTTGGACTAAAAAGAAGGTTTTAAAAAAGGTTTCAAACTGTTGATTCCAAATGTGTTCATGTTTTTTGCCTACATGGTCGATAATCAATATTTTTTGAACATTGATTATTATTAATTTTATAAGTTATAAAAGAAATTTCTCTAGCTGCGCTGGGATCCGAACCCAGGTCTTTCAGATTTCTGGTTCCGGTCTGATGCCTTAGGTAGAACAGTAGGTAGAGCATTAGACCGGAAATCTAAAAGACCTGGGTTCGGATCCCAGCAGAAATATAGAGATTTTCATTACAACGAATAAAATTATTGATCATTATTAAAAAAAGATTAAATATCGACCTTGTAGACAAAACGTTACCATATATATTTCGCTGGTCAATAAAACCATAACATCAATTCATAAATTCTTCGATCAAAAGTTCGGAAAAGTCATCAAAGTAAACAATGAACAACTTTTCAAACTGTGAAATTTTTAGAATTTTAAGTTAACAACTTAGAAAAAGTAAAAAATCGTAAGTTTTGCCATGAGTTATATTTATTTTTTTGCATCCCCACCTCGAAAGTGCTCTGTTCCGTGTAGCTAAATTATACGCGAAGTGACTCATTCCGGATAACGATGCGGGAATAATATTGGCGCATGCGCAGTTCGATTCTTATATACTTTCCACATCATCGAAATGTAAGCGCATGCGCACTTTGCAGATAAGCAGCTATCCGCATCGCGACAATTCGGGGGCAATGTAACAACAGCAGCGCTCAGTGTTTTAATGATTGAAGTTTTGTTTTCAGGGTTTCGTAGCCCCCCCCCCCCTCAGGGGAGGGGCAAAAGAGCATAAATGCCAACATTTTTTTCCAACCAATTTTTTTTCACATTTTTTTCAAAATTTTTTGTTCACAAATTTTTTTTCCCAAATTTTTTTCAACTTAGAATAATGATGTTGTTGAAAATTAAATACCTCTGTATTGAATGTATCGTAGCAAAAATGGAGCGAAACAGAAGCTCCGATGGTTTCACTGAATTAACTAAGCTATTAATGAAAAACTATATTGAATTTAGAAGAATATTCATATGAGGAGTGGAATTCTCTGAATAAAAAATGTGATGAATTTAAAAAAAATGGAAACATGAACTTCAAAGTCCTGATGAGGAAAACATTACAGTTTTCGAAACGTCGACAGAAATAAAGAAATTTTAACATCCAATTTCTACTTATTGGTCTGAAGTATGTCATCTCTACCATCTTAATGTTATTTCTCATCAAATTTTTTTCTTCCAAAATTTTTTTTTCAAAGTTTTCGTTCACAAAATTTTTGTTCGAAAATTTTTTTCCAGAGCATTTTTTTCAAAATTTTTTTTTTCAATTTTTTTTTCAAATTTTTGTTTGAAAATTTTTTTTCCCAATAAAATTTCTTCACTCCACTCTACGCAATATTATATTACTATTTTTCGTTACCACCTCCTAACAACTTTCTCGGAAGGCAATCGCCTATTTTGCGCACTTGTATCACAAATAGTTATTGTGGCACTGTCTTGTACATACATAAACAGTCAAAACCACCCAGTGTTTTGAGATCACGCTTGTCCTGCAGAAAATGACTGTTATGTCAAGCAGTGCCCAACAATTCGTCTCCGGACAATGCACAAAATTATAATACCAACAATGTGAAAAGCTTGCAATGAAAAAATTCGAGATGAAACGAATCCATAACAGTTGAAAAATTGACACTTCCAATATAAGTATTGAAACTGAAAATAATTAAGAATATTTTAATGATAATAATCGAATATGTAGAGCATATCTCTTGAAAATTGTTGGTTCCTCTCCTGTGACAAAAAGCTAATTATTTTCTTCCTTAGAAATCGTGGTCGAAACGCAAGTATAAATTCTCAAGCCTCAAGACCATTTAATTGAGTAATTACCCAATTATGCCTTCTGGTCGTAAGTCAGCTCTACCAGTCCGGTGGTAATCCCGCCGGGATAATCAACCCAATTAAGTTGATTCAAAACGTTATCCAACGTGGCAGGAATTTTATGTCGAATTTCAGCGACAGTGAAAATGTCTGGCTTATCTTGTATTCGTAAATAAATTCAGTAATTTCATTTTTTGTCGGCGAAATTCAGTGGTTTGCAGATTCTGAATGCCAATAACTTGGAGCCTTTTGTTCCGAGATTGAAGACAGATATCTCAACAATATTTCTACTGAAACGGTATTATTGGAGAACGATTCAGCAAGTTCTTTAAGATGGTTTCTCCACCTCAGATCATGAATATACGAGACGAAGTTTACAGATAAGTGGTTCATTAATTCCTCTGTTGCATTGAAAATAAGACGGGACACACTCAATTGATTTCAATTAAGAAACTGTAAACTCACCGTTTTGATAAATAAAATTGTTCAATCGCTTGTCATTATGGAGAGTTTAAACACAAAATAAACAAAACAAAATTTTTTTATATAGATTTTATAAATCAATTAATCTTCTCAAATGATTTTCTATACTTGAAAACATGAATTTAATTATTTTCTAGAATCTTTCGCCTTATTTTAGCAAAAGGTATTTAAAAAAAATCTGTATAGTCTTCTAACGTCACCATCGTTCTCTGGAATGAGAATTATAATCATATAATATTATCAATGACAAGTAAGAAAGAAAACGCAACTAATTGAATATTAATTTCATTGATAATTATTTATTTAGTAGGTGTACAAATGAGTTCTACCCGTTTTAAGCAATTTTTATTTAATTTATAAAATTTTAATAAACTGCAAGTATTAAATAATATAGAGATATAGATAAATAATATAGAGGTTCTAGAACGCTCAGGCAATTGATGGGTTCCAGGGCAAAAGAAGGCTTAATTTTTTAATGCTTTAAAGTCATCCACCATTTTTCGCACTTCAGCTTCAATTTTAATTTGTTGCTCAGCTAAGCTGTTTTGTAACGAGCGAAAAAGGTGGTAATCGCACAGGGCAATGTGTGAAGAGTGAGCCGGATGCAGCAGAATTTTTCATTTCAATTCTTCTATGATATGGCGGACCACGGAACTTCTAAGTGGCCTAGCGTTGTCGTGCTATACTGGTCTTCGCCCATGCCCAGGATATGATGTCTTTTCTTGGATTTTTTTTTCCTAAAACGGTTCAACTGACAAAAGTAACGTTCGAGTGTGTTACTTTTCTCAATTGAACCATTTGGCAAAAAAAAAAAAAAAAATCCAAAAAAGAGATGATATTCTGGGCAAATCCAGGTTACTCCCCAGACATTTCCCCGTTCAATCACCATTTTTTTGCTCATTACAAAACAGCTTAGCTGAGCAGTAAACTAAATTGAAGCTGAAGTGCGAAGAATGGTGGATGACTTTATAGCGTCAAAAGATCGAGCCCTCTTTCGCCATAGAACCCATCAATTGCCTGAATGTTTGGGAGCAGCAGTAGAAGCCAGTGGCCACTATATTAATTAATAACTTGCATTTTGTTAGATTTTTATAAATAAAATACAATTCGCTTCAAACGGGTAGAACTTATTTGTACACCTACCTAAGAAATCGAATCATTGACAAATAATTAATTATTATTATTATTATAGATTAGCAGTTCGAACTCGAAAGTTCATTGCCCCACTAACCCGAGACCGCCACGCCTCTCTATCCTGTGCATCCTCCATCCAGTTTAAGTAATCATGTCCTAGTTCTTTTAAATCTTCCCTTAAATTTTTCTCCCATCTGTTTCTCGGTCTGCCTAAGAGTCTCTTACCAATCGGCCTCCCTCTTAAAACTTGCGCCACTGTTCTTTCATTTCCCATTCTTGCTACATGCCCCGCCCATCTTAGTTTACGCGCTTTCATTACTCTATTAATATTTGCTGACCCGTAGAGAGCATGCAGCTCATCATTATGCAGTTTTCTCCATTCGCCGGTCTCTTCGTCCCTTTTTGAACCATAGATTTCTCTAAGTACTTTATTCTCAAAAACTCTAAACCTATTCTCCTCTCCTTTCGTCAGCGCCCACGTTTCGCACCCGTACATGACGACCGGCATTATTATTGTTTTGTAGATTCTTACTTTGATGTTTCTAGATAGCAATCGCGATTTTAATAGTGTGTTTGCTGCATAATAGCACCCATTGCCAGCGTGCAGACGTGCGTTGATTTCCGTTTTAATCTTATTTTCGCTAGTCATAATGGACCCGAGGTATTTAAACTCGCTAACCCTTTCGAATTTCATATTTCCGGCCATAAGTTCCCCGTCTTGATTACTTCGTTCAGATCTGGCGACGGTCATGTATTTTGTCTTCGATTCGCTAACTTCCAAACCAATATCTTTGGCTTTTGTGATCAAGATTTCTGCATTTTTTGCTACCGTTTCTTTATCATCTCCTAGTAAGTCGAGATCATCCGCATATCCAAGAATTTGTATTATCCCATTGAGGGTAGCACCGGTCGGATTCGCCTGTACTTGCCTAACCACGTATTCTAAAACTAAGTTAAAAAGGACGGACGGAAGTGCATCGCCCTGTTTCAGGCCATCGCGGATCGAAAACTCTTCAAATAAACTGCCGTTTACGCGTATTCTACCCCTACTGCCGCTTAAGCAAATTTCGATAAGTCTAACCAATTTTCTTGGTACCCCCAAGAACTCTAGGATCCAGTACATTCGTGCGCGTATAATAGAGTCGTAGGTTTTTTTGAAATCGATAAATAGCTGATGCACTACTTCTTTAAATTCCCATTTTTTTTCTAGCAGTTGTCTAATTGTAAACATTTGATCGCTTGTAGATCGGTTTCGGCGGAATCCACACTGGTAATCCCCAATGATTTCCTCGGCAAAAGGAGTCAGTCCACTTAAGATTACATTAGACAGGACCTTGTAGCACGAAGGTACAAGTGAAATTCCCCGATAATTGTTACAGTCAGTTTTATCGCCTTTTTTGAAGATGGGAATAACGATAGAGGTATTCCATTCTTCCGGCATGCGTTCTGTTTTCCAAACTGCGCGTATTAATTTGATAATTTGTCTTGTGAGGCAAGGGCCTCCATTTTTTATCAGTTCTGACGGTAGGTCGTCGATGCCCGCGGCTTTGTTATTTTTCAACTTCTTTATAGCCATTTTTATTTCTATATCAGCAGGATCATCAATTAATAGATCAGCAGTGTGGATTTCGCCGAGATTACCTTCAACGGGGGCTTCGCCTACATTTAATAGTTTATCGAAATAGTCTTTCCATAAATTTAGTCTCTCTGTCACATCGGCTACTAGATTGCCATTTTCGTCCCTCATTACTTCCGTTCTACTTTGAAAGCCTTTCCTTATAAAATTGATTCCCCTGTACATCTCGCGCGGGTTATTCTGTTTATTATGCGTTTCTATTGCTAGTATTTTATTCTTTTCCCACTCCCTTTTCTTGTATCTATAGAGCCTATTTGTACTTTTACTAATCTCGAGATATTTCTTATGTGTTTGATCGCACTTATTTTGTAAACTAAGTAGTCTGGCCTTCCGACGTTTTTCAAACCAGAGTTTTCACCCTTCGTCAAACCATGGTTTGCTTTTTGTTACTTTCTTTAAACCTATCGTAAGTTTCGCGGCTGTCTTTACCGCCTTTTTTATATTGCTCCACAGGGTTTCCGGATCCTCCTCGCAATTATTGTTATCGTCTCTCTGTTCTTGGAGAGCATGAAAGCTGTTAGAAATCTCAACTTGATAATTTAATGTTTCTGTTTTGAACATATCTATATTGAAACGAACTGTTGGCTCTGTGCGGCTTGTTTTCTTAGTTATCGCTAGCCTAGATCTTAGTTTTACTATCACGAGAAAATGGTCTGAATTTAAATCCGCTCCCCTATACGATCTTATATCGAGAACGTTTGCATGACGTCTTGTGTCAATTAGAACGTGATCAATCTGATTGTGAGTGTTACCATCTGGTGATCTCCAGGTGGCCTTATGTATATTTTTATGCTTGAAATATGTGCTTTTGACAACGAGGTTCTTTGAAGCTGCAAAGTTTATTACTCTAGTTCCATTGTCGTTACTGACGTCATGCAAACTTTCTGATCCTATTGTAGGCCTATACATCGGTTCTTTTCCAATTTTCGCGTTGAAATCTCCCAATGCTATTTTTGCGTCAAAAGCTGATAACTTGTCAAAAACCTGCTCGATTGTTTCGTAAAAGAGATCTTTAGTGTCTTCGTCTTTGTCCTCGGTGGGGCAGTGCACATTGATTAATACCTGTTTGCTGAAAATACCCTTCAGTACAATGTATGATAACCGATCGTTAATGAATTGCATGTCGATAACCGCTTGCGAGATTCGTTTATTAATAAGAAAACCGGTCCCCAGTCTCCATCCCTTAGCTCCCCCATAGTGAAAAGTATAGTTATCCTTAGAAATTGACGCGAAATCGCCCGGCCAGCATGTTTCTTGGAGTGCTATTAAGTCAGTATTGTAATCATTTGCTATCTTAATGAGTTCGCTAAATCCGCCAGTACTTAGGCTACGCGCGTTTAGAGTTCCCACCCTTAGATCTTTAACTGTAGTTTTTTGTTTTTGCAAGTTAGCCATGGTAGTTTCAAGATGATCCGCACGTTAGGATCCTATTGCGATCGTAGGTGAGTCCACTGTCCCAGGAGTGATAACCCCCATACCTCCCTAGGTCTAAGTATGGGAGCTTTCCGACTCTGACAAGGACCATGTCAACTTGTCGTCAGACAAATTACAGTTTCATCCTCGTATCCTAACGTCCCCCTGCAAGGCAGCGCGCCTACTGGCATCAATACTCCTTTGGCCCTATACAGGCGAATCATTCCACACATCCCTTGCGGGCAGTGTCATCGCTGCGGCGTCCAATGGGCAGCAGGATTTTTTCCTTACAAGATTTTTAGTTTTGGTTCGGGTAGTGTTTCTAGGTGGATACACGCTGCACCTCGGCCTGCCAGGACCCACCCATTGCGTATGAACGCAATTGGTGGGTCCCCCCAAGCCATGGTCATCGTGTTTTATACCAGTGCTAGGCCAAAATCTTAGGCTGGGCTCACCACACCCACGACTGGTTCCTATCGGCTGTCCGCGGCTGCTTATTCTTGTATTCGCAGCTAACCTGAGGGGCTGTTCAGCCTAATGGGCCGTTCCTCTATCCGCAACCCGAGGACGCGCTGCGTAGTGGTGACAGGAACCCACCGAGCAGGACAAATAATTAATAACGAATTCAATCACAAAATAATGAGAATAATGATTTTATGTCATATATTTTAAAAGTTTTCCAATTTAAGTTAATATTTTCGCAGTATTCAGAGGCAAAAATAAATTTATTTTTTAATTTTCCACATCATAATCATATAATGTTAGTAATGACAAATTATGCAGAAAAACTCAATTAATTAGAGAATAGAATTATGAATTTATAATTTATAAGTATAATAATTATTGTTGCATAATTATATCCAATAATATTTACTTTATGTATCATTATTTACTACATCTTCAATATGGCTATTTTATGTTTTAATATTCACATAATTTTCCAAAAAATGCGTTCAAAGTTGAAATAATTCTTGTTAAATGTTAAATTTAGTCATTTACTTTTTTCCGCGACCGATTTGCAAAATAAAAACACAATGATTCCTTCTTTTTATTTAGTTACTTTTTGAAATTTTTCTTTGTATAAAAATGATGAGAGATTATCAACATCAAATCAAAGGAGAATTATTCATTTTTTAGTAAATTTTAATTTGGATTTTTTAGTAAATGACTGACTGAATTCACCATTTTACGTGCATAATTTGAACTCTGAACACACTTTCTTTGTGGAATTTAGTCAATTTTACTATAAAAAATTGTAACTTTTGCAAAAAAAATCGTAAATACGGCCATTTTACGTTGTAATATACACTAAATTATACAAAAAATGCGATTAGAGTTCAAATGATGCATGTTAGATGGTCCATCCAGCCATCAACTTCATTCCGTGACCGAATTGCAACATAAAAATATAATTTTCATCCTCAAAACTTGTAAAAACATGAAATTAAATTTAAAAAACTTTCAAATATATTACATAAAATCATTATTCTTATTATTTCATGGAAATATATTTCATTAAATTCGATGAACACGGATGTGTTACGTTACTCTGTGGTTGGTTTCCTGTTTCCAGTATTCTTCTGATTGCCTAAATAAACCAAGCACTTGAACGCCAGGTATGAATTTCATTCCAAACTCTCCTGAACGACAGCAGTCGTCTGAATGCCTGAATTCTCTAAAAGCCTACGATATGGACATTTCGTAGCATCGAGTACCCCCACATCCATCCTCGGCTTAGCGCTTAGAAGTCGTGCATAAATTACGTGACATTTTTTGAAGGGTGGGGGGGGGGGGGTGGGTGCTTCGGGTTACTAAATGGTGAAAAACAACAAGAAAAAGACGAAAAAAACGTTACAGAGGGGATGGGGGGTCAAAATATTCGGAAAATTACCTTACGTAATTTATGCACGACTCTTTACTGCATCCGCCCATGCTTAACATTCGACATATCGGTGAGCCGAAAATTACCACCCATCTATTGCCGTCGATTTTCATATTATGTGTATAAACTATTAGTGTACATAAAAAATGAGAAGTGTGTGTTGTAAATGATAACTAGAAAGACCTCAAATAATTTACAACTTTTTTTAAATGAAGATCCTTCTAGAAGCACTTTTATTGTTCGACTTCCATACATCAATAGATACACGCTCGACTAAATCACGGAAACTGTTCATTCCGTGGCCTGTCGCACAACGCAAGTATAAAAGCTTCGTGCTGGATAAACGAATCTGCTAATTGCTCCAAAAGCAATTATTGTTCGCATGAAAACTCTCCAAATTTCGCTCTGAATGAAATGTAATCAAACGCAAATTACACTGAGATAAGCGAAAAAAGAGAGCAGATGAATGAATCGTAGCATTTTGTGTGTGTCATAACATGTTTGTTCCGCGAGTTAGCAAAAAACTGAAAAATCGGTATATAGTTGCTCATCCAGATCTGGATAATTACATGTCACAGGTAACTGAACAGGGCCAACTTAAGTAAAATGACCCCCCTAGGCAGCCCCACCTGCTCCCAATTCTATTCAAATGCTGAAATTGTATTTTTTTCATTTGAAGAAAACGGCGTTATTGATTTTTTATTTCGTTTTATTATTACACAAATTGCAACTTGCTTTTGCAATATACCTTATGAATAAAATATAATTTAAATACATACATACGTATAAACATAATATAAATATATCCATATAGATGAGAAGTATTCTAAAACTATCTAATATACAAAAAATTTGCTAACACAAAACATCTTGTGTTCTGAACCCAGAATAATGAAATTCGCGTTCTGACTTTCTGTGGTGCGAAATGTTTGATGAATGCATCAAAATCTATGGTTTGTAAAATATTTTGCATTAGCACAGAAAAGTGATAGAGCTGAGACGCGTTCATTACTCAATGAGTTACGCAAATCAGTTTTGAAGTCCTTCAATACCTGAGACCAACGTTCTTCGCTTGCATTCGTTGACACAATGCTGAAGTAGATACGAAGAGCAATATCAATATCAGGATGAGTTACAGTGAGATTCTTTCCGCGAATTATTGTCAGAAACTTTGAAGGAGTTGCTTCCCTTATGCAAATGTTCAAAGCCTGGGGAAATCCTCTGAAGTGAACAAATTCTTTAACAAATGCTTGATCTAAATCATCGAAATAAATCTTCTGTAAATCTGCAGGGTTTTGTCCAATTTCATCGTTAGAAAAAGTAGTTAAATGTTCAATAAATTGAAGCCTATTATTATCTTTTTCATTGTACACTTCACACTTTAGCCATAACTCCATGCAAAGATTATCAATGATGGGAAGGGATGTGTTTACTTCCATGTCATCTTTAGCAGTGGAAGTAGTCTTATAGTCATTATAATCATCTGACTGAAACTTCCTAATTTTTTGCCTCCGATTTTCTGCTTTGTATTAATCGCAACCTGTCATTTTCATACTCTGCTCCTCTTAGTAATCAAAACGATTACGAAGACCCTCCACATATTCAAGAGAACTCTTGTAATGGGTTTGAATATTGCAGACTTTATTATGAATACTCTGTAAATTTGTATTCACCTTATCGAAGGGAATCAAAATATCATTCCAAAAGGTATTCATTACACCGGTTTCGAGCTCAGAAAATTGTCGATGCAGTCCTTCAGCCTTTACCCCCACGGTACATTTTTCAAGAGGATTTTGCGCTGTCTAAAGAATGGCTGCCGCAAAAGAACAAGATAACATCAATAACGCATAAAAAGTTTCACTTTTGAAAGTTGGCAGCAATGCACCACGTCAATTTAGCAGTCATAAAAAAATAATATTTTAGTAGATTCAATGGAATGATCATAGTAAGAACCCAAAACCCATAAATGTGATCAAACATTAAAAAATTTGGAAAGATTTGATGCTTCTAAATGACAAAAAACTTCACACATTTCTTTACTTTCAAGATTCGACTGTCATGTAAACACCCGTCAAGTAAGTACTTTTTATACGAGTTAGAGTATATTTTCTCGGCAGTGAATTCAGCACACTTACAGTCCGAAAATTCTAAAATTTATTCCCTAAGAATATTATTTTTGCCACATAAGTACAAGATACCAACGGCGATACCACGCTGAAAACACCAGTTCCCGTTAGATCACTAAAGTTAAGCAGTGTTGGGCGCGGTTAGTACTTGGATGGGTGACCGTTCGGGGAATACTGCGTGTTGTTGACCCGTCGTGGGTGTGGTGGACCCACACTGATAGCATTTATCCACCTAGAAACACTACCCGAATCGGGTAGTGAGGCAATGAACTTTCGAGTTCGAAATGCTAACCAATTTTTTTTTTTAAGTTCAAGAATAACAACAACGCTTTACTTGGAAACTTAGAGGTTATGTCTTGCATGATTCACTCTGGTGTTACCGAATTGATTAGTGCAAAGTCCGGAATCACTGATTTAATTATTGAAATGTGCAACTACTATTTCAATTAGTGAATTTTTCACTAATTCATATTTAGAGAGTAGAAACGTGCCTACCAGATTCAGTGAATGATCTGCGCCCGCTTGATAAAAATATGAAGGATTATGTTTTTCAATTTTGGCTTGCAGACCTCCATATTCCCCTGAAATATATTTATCGCTTCATCATAGGACTGAATTCGACAGTCATTAATGTCTAGATTTACATCTTCACGGGTGCCTAATACAACTTTTTCTAATGGACTAGCGTAATGATTGTTAATTAGAATACATTGCAAGTATCTGTCTACAGGTTCGTAATTTTCGAGGATATACCTTAGAATAATTGTTGGTTGTTCGATATGCGATATATCAAGAGTAGAATCCACACTCAATCCTTAAAATTGGCTTAATTTCACTTTGGAAACTATCTGTTCTAAACAATGATTGTACATGGAATCAATGAATTCGTTACACATATATTTTCCAAAGGTGGAATACGTTACCTCCTTTTTTTCTTCCAAAATTAGTAATGTGTTCGTTCAAAAGAATATAAATTCTTCAATAAACTCTAATAGACCCAAATAATTTCCGTTATAAACCAAATCAATTGTTTTAATATTTTCTTCAAATGGCTAACCTTAGTTCCAAGAAATTGTATCACGCTTTCTATTCGACTTAAAATCCTCCAATTTTCAGTTTCTTTAGTATACTGTTTTTACAAATTTTTATCTACGCCGCTTAGTAAATCACATCCTAATATATACTTCGTTATATTATCTCGTTGTTCCTTACTATTTTCGTGCGAATTTAACAATATTGCTTTATTTTCCAATCGGTAAAACCATTACTGTTTAATAATGCTGACTTACATTCACCACATAATTTTAGAAGGTACGCAACTAACGGCCTTCAAGACTCGGGAGTAAAACAACCATTCTCGTCAATCATTTTCGCTATTTTTCGATTTGTCATAAAAAGTATTTTTTGTAGTATACCTTGCCTGCTTAGAATATACATGTTTAGATGAACTAAAATCTAAATCCAATATTTTTAGTATTGGTGTATGAGATAGAAAGAATGCGATGAAATCTGGAGTCAAAGGTGGCCCTTTCTAGCATCAAATTCATCTTAAGTCTTCTTTATATTATCTGCGTTATTTTCTTGAGTATTCTGTTCATCTGAAATAAAAAAGAAATTGATAGAACAGAAAATGCAGAAATTAATGAGGCTTCAAAGTTCAGATAGGGGATTGCCAAAAAGTGGACCATTTTAGACAATGAAATTTTCAAAAACAAATTTCCAAGCTGCCTAAAATATTTATTTTTAATCACGGTTAATCCAAGAAAGTATAAACATATCAAACTAAGAGATCAAGGAATGTATTTCTGATGGACAAGGTTTTTTAAACGATACTGAATGTAGTGAGAAAGCACATGCAACTTTATCAAATATAAAAATTGTTAATCTTGTTAAAATATATGGATAAAAGATAAAATTATTTCACAATATAGAAAAAATTACTATTTTTGTGATTGACTTGACTTTTACTTCAGAGTTTCAAAACATCCTCTCATTTCATAGTATAATAAATTGATATGGAGCGTTACCGGCTGCTTATAAATCGATTTTTAACTAAACCAAAATCGTCCCAAGTATAAAATGAAGAAGGTTCGCGCGAATTATTAGTAGTCTAAACAATTATCTCCGACTTTTATCTCATTATAACATTGAAGCGTAACTCTACTCCTGATTCTTATCTTTCTCGCAGCTCAACACGAGCGATATCTGTGGAAAACAAATATTTCGTGAGTGGTGTTAATATCATTTAGCCATTTTTCCTTTTAGTTTTGTAGTTTGGGACAGATTTGAGCGCATGCATTCACTGCTAGTGTGTAATGAAATATATGTCTATATTTTCCTCTATTATACACAAAAATGTCCTAAGCTTGCTTATTATTTTACTCAATGTGAATAGATTTCTTGCAAAAAGGTTTGCTTATGCTTATTGACTTCCGCAATTGGTCATATATATAAAAAAACAAGATTTCGCAAAGAGAATATACTTTTCTCGAAACTTGGAGAAATCACTAATCCTTAGCGGGAGAACCGGGAATAGCCGGCAAATGAAAATTCAAAAAATTGTAGTCACTCAGGTTACAATGCAATGCCAAATTGTTTGCAATTTATTTTATCAATCATATACATTTTTCTACATACCAGAATCAATATTTTTATACTTTTGTGTGGGAGCAGCCGATGTAATTGATGATGATGCTGCTGTAATAACAGATCCGTTCGGTTCAATAGTTGATGATGAAACATTAAACTCTTCTCTTATTATATTCAATTGTCTGCTACCACTAAGCGTATTTGACTTAGATTTGGTTGTAAGTATTGTGAAGAAAGTATTCAATTTTGGCACTTACTTCAAGAAGTTGGCTTCCTTTTCACTTTCTCCTTTAGCCTTTTTTTTTGTACAGAGCACCTCTGAACTTACGAAATATTTTGTTTTTGAACAATCTTTTCCACTTTGATCACTGCATCACAACTTACTAATAGTTAGACCAAGTTACAACTAAAGTAGGAATTGTGCACCCTCCTTCACTGAAGACGAGAAACGTAAATGAGTTCTGAAATACCTAAAGGTCCTAGCTGGATGACAAATGCATTGTATATCTACATACTCACCTAATTTCAGTTAAATATGCTGTGACTTGTCTCTTCCATAGTTTAATCCTCAAACCCTCGAAAATTTGAAAGCAAAAAGGATTTAGATTTTTCAAATGAACAATGATTCATTGTACTCACATTGTACTCATTCAACTAAAGTTAAATTTCCCCAAAACCGCCAGCCTCGACTTCATGAAGCCTCTAGTTCATAGCCTGCAATAGCCTATTTGTTAAGCCGGCCATGTAAATAAAGTCAAAACAGTTGCAAATAACAGTTTAAGGTAGTTGATTCTATTTGAAAAGATATTAATGTAGTATGATTATAAATACTTGAAACTTGTCATTTCTTTGATTAAATTGCAATCTGTGGAAAATCACTGGTAACACTGTTCGAAAAAATGACCCATGGTCCCGTTGACTACGACATACCAATTTCAAAGTATTTTCTTATGCTGATCATGAATCTGCCCTTAATTGATCGTCATCAGGCGTATTATAATAATCTCAAAAACTGCGAAAAAAAAAACATGAACAAAATTTACGAAAGTTGAAAATCCTCCATTTTAGTTAACATTCACGTTTTTAATATAAACTAGATCCCTACTTGTTAATTTTTTTATGACAAAAAAATATAAAATTAAGTTGAATCATATTTTAACAAATTTGAAAAATATCAGGACTTGCATAGAATGTTGAATAAACTTGATACAAGCATGAGGAGCATTGTCAACATTGCCTTAAACGTTGCCTCAAATAATGAGAGAATTGATCAAGTTGACAAGTATGTATATCTAGGTAGCCTATTCACTAGCGATGGAAAACTAGATTGGGAGTTAGATAGGAGCATGAGTGAGGGTAAGAAGTTTATCGGTAAAGCAGGGTCTATTTTTTACTGTAAACCAGATTCGAAATGTTTTCAAGGGATTTCAATCGATTTGAAAGAATTTTAACAGATTTCAAGAGATTTTGAGGTACTTCAAAGGAGTGAAAAGTATGTCTAAGAATTACAAATTTGTTACAGAATTTGAACAGATTTTTAAAACTTCTTAGGGAATCAGTATGATTTCAAGAAATTTCAGAAGATTTCAGGGCATTATAAAAGTTTAACGGTATTTTGAACGATTCCAAATGATCACGAAAGGTTTCACAGATTTCAAATGACTTAAAAACATTTTAAAAGTTTGAGGAACCTTTTACAATAACTAGTACAATACCTAGTACAGTACCTAGTACAATTTTGAGGTGTATCTTAATTCTTCAAGACATTTTACAAGATCTTAAGGAAATTTTAGGATTTTAATCAGATTTCAAGAGATTTCACGACATCTTAGGAGATTTCGAAATACTTTGAGGGACATCTACAGATTTTGTGAGGTTTTAAGGAATTAGGAACGATTTTCGGGGATTTCAAAGGATTCTAACGTCTTTGAAGGATTTGAAACAGATTTTGAGGAATTGTAAAACAATCATGCGAGATTTCAAAAGAATCTCAAGAGATGCCAAGATATTTCAGCAGATTTTTTAGGATGCCAGCAGATTTTACTGGGATTCCAAAAATTTGGAAGGATTTTATAAGATTCCAAAACATTTCATAGTTTTCCAAAAGATTTGTAGGGAATTTCAAGGATTTATGAAATTTCAATGGATTTAATGTAATTTTAAGAAGTTTCCATGATTTCGTGGAATTACGGATTATCCAGTGATTTCAAGAGCTTTACAAATATTTCAAAGTATATCCGCGTATTATAGAGGATTTTAGAAGATTTATAAATATTCTTAATATAATATGTACACTCTGTTGAACTACTTCGTTAAAACGTTAAACGTTTCGGTCCAAATGAGGGCCCTCCTTAGTGCCAGATGTTTCATTAAAAATTTAAGAATTAATTTTTCAAAGATTCCAATCAATTCGAAAGGCATTTCAAAAATTCCAAGATATCTTATAATATTTCAAAATATTCCACGCAATTTGTAGAGCTTCGACTGACTTTTAGAGATTTTAAGGAATTTCCAGGGATTTCAAAGGATTATAAGAAATTTCTGTAGGATTTTAAAGGTTGCGAGCAAATACAATGATTTCACAAGATTTCACGGAATCCCAAAGAATTTTAAGGAATTCCCACACATTTTGAAGAAACTCAAAGGATTTCCAAAGAGTCAATTTTCTTAAAGGGTTGTATCGATATTATCTACGATATATACATGGAACTCAAAGGATTTGAAGGAATTTTCACAAGATTCAAAAAAAGTTTTATCAGCATATTTTAAAGAAATAACTTGAAAGAGAAAACTTACATAAAAAATGCCTAAGGGCGGGGGGGGCCCCGCCCAGATTATTCAATTATTAATTACTCGAAATAA
This sequence comes from Andricus quercusramuli, assembly GCA_932178445.1. Classification (NCBI taxonomy): domain Eukaryota; kingdom Metazoa; phylum Arthropoda; class Insecta; order Hymenoptera; family Cynipidae; genus Andricus; species Andricus quercusramuli. The sequence continues at coordinate 388,389 of CAKNXH010000550.1, forward strand.
AAGTTGCATAGCTGTCAATCTTTCTTGAAGTATACGCTGATCCAGATTACATTACCATTCCAAAGTAAATGAAATACTGTATTTCAATCTCTTGTTTGGAATAAATTTTTATCACCGCCAATGAATCGAACCCATATCTTGATTGAAATTTCGGTATGTATTTTCTCATTCATTCAAGCATCGCAATCGTTTCTCTCGAAATTCAAGAAAACGTGTTTGGAAAGTAGGGATAAATGGGTATTCATTTGAATGCTAACTGCTGCTCCAGTCTCTTTTTCGTTTTTCCATTACTGAAATTCGAAAGCGGATAGGTAAAACTGGAACAAGCGACTTGTTGAGAACCAGGTTCGAGTGTACAGGTCGAAGCAGAAAAGTGGAGAGAGAAAAGGGAATGACGTAGAAACACTAAGGCACGGTTGAGCTATCACTTCGAGATCTAGATAGGTACTCGATCGGAATCTATTTACGGGATACTTAGACAAGCTCGAATTATCCGTCAGCTTCGAATTGACCAGAGATCTATTCTCTCTGAATTTCACTTTAAAAGAAGCATCCACTCTACTGTACTCCAGCTTCTATTTTAATAAACATTTCAAGTCAATGTATTTCAATTTATACTGACTGGTAACGATTAAGAGAAAATAAGATTCTAGGTCAGTTCGTGCATATGAATCTTCACATTACACGATTATAAATGTTAGTATTTGTTGATCATCAATATTAATCCATCAATATTGATTGTAATATTTTATCCCTGTAGGAATTAGATGCAAAGAAAAAAATTACTAAGTTAATTCTCGACTTTATATCGTAATAAGTCGACATGAGAAGACATTCTGAAATTTCGAGTCCTTCTGCTGCCTTTTATTTTCGACACTGATCCATTTTAAAGGCTCAAAATTAAAAATTCGGCAACTTGTTTAGTTTTAAATGTTTATACATGGATTAGAATCATAAAATTTTGAACATATTTTTCAAATAGGTCTCTCTTTAATATTTGCAATTCTAGATCCCTGAAATATATCAAAAAACGATATAGTTCTGAAATTTTTTTTGTTTAATTTTGAAGATTTATTATTCAAAACACTTTAATTGTCAGGATGTATGAATGCAAATTCTTATGTTTTGATGATTTCGAAGCTCAAATGTCAAGTGTGCAATTCATGAATTTTGAAAATATAGAATTGCAAGTTATTCAATTTCCAAGAATTATATTTTCATGGTGTGTGATTTTGAACATGTTTTTCGAACAATTGAATTTTGCAGATATAAATTTGAAAACGCTTCAATTCAAAGATTTGGAATTGAAGATTCTTCAATATCTGATGTGCATAATAGGGAATTATGAAATTTTGATTGCTTCATTTGGAAAAGAACCATTTTTAGCGTTTCGCAGAAAACTCTTATGCAGTCGGGAAAATGGCTGCTGGTCCGCTGCCATATCTAGTTCAAGAACTGTCAGGTCTACCGACTTCATTTTTTGCATGGAGATGTGCTTCAAGGATCTAGTGCAAGAAAAAATAATAAGAACCCTCACTGGTTGAAACAGCCAGATGTGTGTCACTGACAATCAGGCAGATTTCACTGTTTCACTCAGTGCAATTCCGTCACTGGTTTAATCAGTGAGGTTCACTGGTTACTTAGTACCAATAGTCATCTGCTCGTAGACGTCTTCGTCCGTCAGTTGGTAGGTTATGAGGTAGGGTATGAGGTAGGGTATGGGTAGGTTGGGGGTGCTGAACTTACGGAAGAAGGGCAAAAAAGGGTATCCGGAAAAAATTCAATATTTCTCTTGACAAAAATAATTGTTTAAACAATTCATTATTGTTTTCAATAAATATTCTCTTTGAATAATTTTAGGAAGTTGCGGCTTTTCCTGAAATTTTCAACTTTTTGTGTACTTTTTACTCAGAATGTGGAGGTAATTGATGCAATTCAACAAAAATTATTATTTGTAACTTTCTTCTCCTATATTAATGCTATATAATTACGTTTTTATCTGAAAATTTTCAACTTTTGTCTACAAGCGAGGTTTGTCTAGAGCGAGGCAAAAATAACAGAAATTTAACAAAAGTAAGTTTTTGAACCAATTATTATTGTTTATAATTACCTCCTTCTATGTCAATGTTAGGTAGTTGCAGTTTTTTTCTGAAATTTTTCAAATTATGTCAAATTTTTACTCAGTGAGATAATAATTAATGCAAGTTAACAAACATGAATATTCAGAACTTATTATGGCTGATAACTATTTCCTCGTTATTTTTTCAGATTTCCTTGAACTTTTAGTTAGGAACAACTGAAGGGGGGAAATCCTAATAGTGTTAAATGCCGCTTCTTTCAAAATACGTTATTTTCTTCATCAAATTATCTTCTAGATTTAGGCCAACACTCACGTGGTTGGCAAATCGCAAATCGACCAAAAAATTATTGTACATACATTTTTGAAGTTTTTTGATTTTTAAGTCTACTGTCTGTGGAAGTCCTATTTTTCTTAAGTCCAGTGGATTCTCATGGAAAATCCGTTTCTTGTTTGAACGGGACCGGTTTCAATAAACGTCTCAGACTTTATTCTCCATTTATCGTCGATCTGACCAACTGTAGCGTTGCCTGGTTGGCGAGGTACGGAAGAAGGTCAAAATTTTCATAAGCGTCAGTGTTTTGAACGCATCGCATTGTTGACACCGCTTTAGTATGACATTGAAAAAAAGAACAATTTTTTCAAACCAAACGAGAATCTGCATCACAGGTATCAATCTTCACTTCTCAGCAGACAATGTTGTATGAAAATCTTGTTGAAGTAATATTGATTGCAGTAGTAATGGTGAATCGCACAGAAAACGATAACTTTGAGAGCTAATACTCTGAGAGATATTCACTTTTTGGGACATTGAAATTCGTGGATTCAACTCCATCATATAATCAACTGGGTAAAGAAGATCTTAAAACTTGAATTTTATGAATTTTTATGAACATACATGGAAATTATGATGTTTTTCTGTCGCAGGCAAAGTGTGGAAAATGGCACGCAACACTATTTGGATTTCCGCCCTTTACTTGTGGACACTCGCATGAAAAGTGTCCTTACTCATGGTATAGAGTAACAAACAGAATCATATGGCCGAATAAGTTTCTGAAATTTTGAGCCCAAGACGAACCCTTCAGGTTGAAAAACCAGCCGCCGCGGAATTTTTGAAGCTGGAACTTCGAAAAACCGCTTTTCGCCGAAAACGCGCAATTAATGTTGGCGAGAGCCATAAGCTACATGTTACACTTTGCTTTCAGGATATAAATATAGTGTCAAATATTTTAGTATAGGTCTTAATATTGTTCCCCACTTAAGTCCGAAAATAATAATTTTGACCCTATAACTGCCCACAAAGGCTCTTTTCATGAGAACGCCCACAAATAATGATTATTAATATCAATTTAAACAAAAAGGCCCTTGAAGAAAATTGATGTTAAATATGATTTATATAAAAGATTTGAAGAAACGTTCCAAATATCTATTCTATTTCAGACAAACATAATCACAGAACAAAAAAAGATTGTTTAAGAAGTGATTCTCTTGTATTGTTTATTTATTATATGCTCATAACGTAAGAGATAAAGCGAACTCAAAAATTTCAGAAAAAATGAAAACTTTGTAATCATCTAATAAAACTCGATTATAATCAATACTGAACTTTTCAAACAATTATGTTTGTTAACTTGCATCAGTTATTATATCACAAAGTAAAAAGTTGACCAAAATGAGGGCAGATTTAGAAAAAAACCTCAACCATCTAGCATTGCTATGGTAGAAGATAGTCATAAATAATAGTTCGTTTGAAGAATTATAGTTATCAAATTTCACTATAATCATTAAGTCACTCTAAGCGAGAAATGATAAAAGTGAGAATATTCCAGAAATGACCGCAAACTTCTGGCGTTATTCAGAGAAAATATTATTAGAAATAATTATCAATTGTGTGAACAATTATGTTTATCAACTTGAATTAATTATTACCTCACTCTAATAGAAAATTCGATAAAAAGTAGAGAATTTCAGAAAAAACTGCGACTTTCTAGCGAATAGCCGGACTTTTTGGGTACAAATAGGTGAAGCTTATTAAAAAAAAATTATTATTTATTAAAAAAATTATTCCTGTTGAATTTAATTGATTATTGCTTGGCTCTAAGGGGCCGTCCATAAATCTCGTGAGGAGTTTTTCTTTTGTTTATACCTACGTGCCCTTTTTCACTTGAAACAAATTTCATTCTCATCTTTATTTAAACAGAGGAAAAATGCGTCACGAGATTTATGAACGGTCCCTAATTGAGCAGTCGAAAAGAAGTTGAAAAATTCAGAAAACCCATGACTTCTTGTATACATTCTGAGAAAAAATTTATAAAAAAATAAATAAATTGTTCAAACAATTCATGCAAACTTCTAGTAATCAGTAGATAGATAAAGGTTTATTTTTCAGCACTCTAGCTTCAAGAAATTGACTTCCTTACACTTCCGTTTTGTTGACAGAATGTTTTCAAAACAAACCCTTAAAAACTAACATTTATCCATACCTTACCTCCAAGACCGTACGCTTTTATCGTCTTGTCTTCCTCGCTTCGCCTCGCCTCGCTCGCATGTCCCTACTTTTTCACATTGCCTCGCATTGTCAAACCCTGCTTCCGTGACTAATACCTACTACTTATTTACTATATACAATATTTACAGATCTACTTTCTCTTATATCTACAATCTTTTCTTCTTCATTCATCTTCCTCCTTATCTGCCCTTTTGTCCTCCCTTTCATGCATCAATACCTCCATGCTAACCCCACTCCTTTTATCCTCTACGCACTCCTTTAACCAGTGCTCCACTCTTGCATTCCCCTTTCCCCACAGTTCACACATCCTCTTTTCCCTTGAGAGTCAGAACCTATTAAAACCCTCCATGCACCCACAGTTTATTCTCGCTATAAGCTGCTGACGACCTTTCTCTCCTTTTTAACACAAACATGGCACTTTCGCCCTTGCTATAATCCACACATAGTTCTCGGTCAACCTTGAATCTCTTATTCTCTCTTCCCTTGTTGTTTTATCTCCTTCCATGCCATTTTTCTTAACCAACTCATATAGCTTTCTTCCTTCTCTGCCCTTTTATCCTCCCTTTCATGCATCAATGCCTAGATTCTTATCCAACTCCTTTCCACCTCTACGCACTCCTTCAACCAGTGCTTCATTTTTGCATTCCCCTTCTCACACAGTTCACACATCCTCTTTTCCCTAGAGAGCCAGAAGCTTCAGAACCCTCCATGCACCCACATCTTATTCTCGCTATAAGATCCTGACTTCCTGTCCCTCCTCATTTACACAAATATCAAGCTCTCGTCCTTGCTACAATCCACACATAGTTTCCGGTCAACCTTGATTCTCTCATTCTCTATTCCGCTGCCAACCAACGCATATACCTTCGTTCCTTCCTCGTGCATCCTTCTCACTTCACTTGTCCGCAGTCCATTCGTTCTCAAATACCTTTCCAACTCTCCTTACCCACCTTATTTCCCGCCTCTTCCAAAAATTTCTTCTTATATTTACACGGCCCACTCCCCGCTAGAATCCCCACACTCGTTCTTCCTGTCTTCCTTCTGACAATATAATTAGGCGCCTTTCTTGCCAACCCCAGTGTCCACTTTACACACCTCTCCTGTGTCCTATCCACCTCGTCACTTTCCATCCATCCCCCCACTTTTACTCAATACCATAGCACCCCCATTACTAGTGAGTCAAACAATTTCATTCTACTTATAAAATCATCTGCGAATAACTTCTTTTCCAACCCACACACCTGTCTCATAACCACATTTGCCCTCCTCACTCTCTTTTTAGTGTGATTATCCACTCCCCCATTCCTCCGAAACAAGAAGCCCAGATACGCAAACTCTTTCACCTCCTGCAATGCGTTTCCCTTCCACTTCCACTCCCCTGCCTTATACCTTACACCTCCTTTCCTGAACACCATAACCTTGTACTTTCCCGTATTCAGCTCTAACCTATTCTTATCCAGGTATCTTCACAACCTCTCTATCATTTTCTTTAAGGCCTTCTCGCTTTTTGTTAGCAACACTATGTCATCTGCATACGCGAGTGACCAAATTATAACTTCCCCTATCCTGACTCCTTCTATCTATTCATCCAGAATCCCTCCGAAATTCCCTCTCGTCCTCTTACCTCATCTTTGGTCTCTTCACACATCTCCCTTAACCTTACGATCAGGCCTCCCTACACTCCCCTATATTCCATCGCCTCTCAAAACCTCCGCCTATCCACCTGAGGAAACGCGCCTTTGAGATCCACAAAAACGCGTACACTGTATTCCAGATCTCTTTCTTCTTCCTGTTCCTTCTTCCTACACATCAATCCGAACCCCTGCCTTATTTCTAGGTACTCATGCCTCCTCGCAGTACTCTCTTTCCACTTATTGTACTTCCTCTTCTCCTTCCTTTTCATCTTTTCACATTTCCTATCCCACCACGACTTCAGCATTCCTTTCTTCTTCTTTTTGAAAACCCTTTTTTTGCACGCACCCTTTCACTTTCCCTTGTCTGATTTTACCCTTCCTTCTACTGCGAATCTGTCCGTCTCCTCCCACCCTTGCATATTCATGACTACATAGTCTATCATCGATACTCCCACCTTACATACATATGTGTATCCTTCCTCTTCGTCCCCAGTTGCAATGCCACTCGCCGCCATCCACCCTCTATTCTCCATTCAGTCCCTTGGAATCTCTCCCTTCTCATTTATCATGTTATCCTCCGATTTCCTTTTAAAGCTACCTCCTTCCCTTTGAAAGACGCCTTCCATCCCCATCCTCGCACTAAAGTCCCCACCGAGTACCACCATACACTTCTATATTTCGCCTAGCAAGTCTTCCACCCTTTCTTCCATTCTTTCCATCCCATCCTTATTGTACACTGTCACAAACTTACACTTCACCTCTCTTATCTTTACTTTCTTCATCTGCGCTCCCTCCCTCTCTTGCTCTCCATGAAATCTTTCCTTTAATCCATCTCTGACTTCCGTTATGATTTCTCCACTAGCCCTTCCTTTTTTCTTCACTCTGAACGTCTCCTGGAGTCTTCACCTATATATCCACCTATATTTTCTTGGTAGCTTTGGCTCTATTCTATCCCATTCCTGTCATTCTACCCACGTCTATACCAGTCCCACAACATCAAATTCCTGGATAGACCTCCAGAGCTGTTCATCCTTCTTCTATATCCCTGCTAGGTTTCAGTAGAACACCTTCACTTCTCCTCTACCCTGCATTACCCCCACTCTCCTACTTCCTACGGAACAAATTCCCGTGTATTGCCTTCAGAACCTCTTTCTTTTAGTCCCACAACCACATTTCCTCGTCTACTTTCATTTTCCGATATCCTACCTTCGCTCTGCACATCCCTTTCCTTCATCGTCAAATCGTGAACGATGAAAACTCCCTTATCCGTTATCTAATTCTTCTTCCGCATTGCCCCCAACTTTTCATTCCAGCTCTCCAACTCCACAACCGCCACTTCCTTCTCCTTCCTCTCCTCCAACTTAACTTTGCCACCCTGTCTTCAACCCACCCTTCGCTCTGCAGCGCTTCCGCTCTCTTCCTTTCTTCCTCGCTCTTTAGCTTCAACCCTCTTATCACAATATTATTTCTCCTGTCTTCCTTTTCTTTTGTCTCCATTCTCAACTCCATTTCATGTATTAGAAACAATTTGTATTTTCAAAGAACCGCAGGAAAATTATGATTGGGGCCCTATAAAACAGACTCACAGGGGCGCTGTTTGAAAATGAAGTTCTTATTTGTATTATTTTGTTAATTGTGTGAAGAAATATTGAGTTTCAACTCGATACACCTAATATTATGAATAAAATTTACAAAAAGCGTCTTTTATTCTTATGTGAAAGACGTGTGGAACTTCGTGAGGCATGCAAAACCTTTAAATGTAATTTTAAAAAACGCATTTGTGGACGGTGGCAGAGTATTCGAAGAAATTTGAGGGCGATATGCATGACAATTCGAGAAGAAAATGTCCAATGCATTCTGAGACCACTTTAGCCTACAAGAGATCTTTTCTAATTTATGATCAATATACTGATACTAAGTCAATGTTTAGTGTGCTAAAATTTTGTTTCATGTCGTTAGTCTTTGAGTTACTCCATTTAAGATGTGAGAATCTTCAGTTTACTGCCTTCATTTTCATCAGGTAACATGATGAGTAGACGGACCAGTTTATAATGGCGTCTATGCTCTATATAATCCCTCTTTATCATCAGCATTGAAGACACCCTGGCTACGCCACACGGCATAGCATATCACGCCTAACTATGGGAAGGTCTGTCTTACGTCAAAGTGTCGCTTGAACAGCCTCGCTTAAGTCAAACCCAAGTGGCCCAGGGCCTTTCCGCTTTCAAGCGAAGGATACTATATCCCCAACTCTTGCACTCAGGCCCCAAATATTTCAAACACAATCACTAGTTAACAATGAAGTCCGTTTTCGACTGTTTTATATAAGACGTGGACTAGCTAAATGCAATAACGTGACACGCGCGGAACGGACGACCCGAATGGAGGTTCATGTCTTGGCCACGTGGAACGCTATATTACTGGTTGAATCTATCATTTGACGACACTGGTATATTCGGTTACGCTGTTTTCGTTGACTAACTCACTGCATCACCCAGTCAGAGTCGGAAAACACTGGTTTACCGGTATTAATTGAAAAATACTTTTTCAAATAGTGATTCTTTCACTGTTCCAGTTTAAGAGAGTATGCAAGAGCAAGAATATCTTAGGTTTTTTGACCCAAAAATGATCGGAATTCACTCTAATTTGGCATCTTTTACAATTCCACTAAACCACTATGCCTTATGCCTAACGTAACCAAACTTAACCTTTAATCGCTTCGCTTTCTCATTATTTACTAGCTCTTCAATATTATCCTACAAGTGCGTGAGACCTTTCAGGGCTTCCATTTCCTGTTACCATTTCTCCGCAAACTTTTCCAAGTCACGCAACACTGATTTTCTTTACACATATATATCTTGAAGCACTTTTGGTCTCGATATTGGTTTCTTCCTTCCCAATGCATTCTCTCTTTCCTCTTTTCTTCTAGACTCTTCATCCACTCTTCCCCTTGTACCCAAACCGCTCAGTATCCACCTAACTCTATCTACGACGCTATTTCCCCCTTCCTCTTCCTCTGTACTTCTCTCGAACACGTGCTCATACGATTCCCTCTCATAACCACATACCCTACACATTTTCATTCCTTCACTCATCTAATATTTACACTTATCCCTTCTCCCATTCCGAAACGTACTATCGTGAACCACATGCACTTCTTTTTCAACTTTCCTAAATATTCTGGGATCCCTTTCATCTCAACCAGCCCTATGCGTCGCCCGTGTATTTTGGTTAGTTCACGCAGCTTTCTCGTGCAAGCTGAAATGTACGTGGCGCTGTGTAACATGTGAACCTGCATTTGTCAACAAACGCATGGCAGATGTACATGCAGGCTCTGTCTTTTACCATTTTTATTCAACAGAAAGTGTTTTGATAAATGATTTGAATTCTATATTATGTGGAAAATTCAGAAGGAAACCCCCTCCCCCCCCCCAAAAAAAGAAAAGAAAAGCAAACATACGGAAAAAGTGGAAAAGCAATACCACGGGGCGATATAATTTTGAAACCGGGTCATAGTGTTTCCGTTACATTTTGCTCCAAAAGATGTTTTGTTGGAACGAGAAGTTTAAGCAGCTGATGAGAGAACTGTCCTCGAAGCAGTAAGTTTATTGTATTTATTCTTTATTCAAAAACTTATACAATTTACTTTCTTTGTTTTCTTTTTTTTCGAATAAACTTATTTGGAAGTAAAATGAATATTGTATTTCTAGTTTTATTTTTCAGTTCTATTGAGAGCTAAGTATGTATTGTATACGCGGAGTTTATTTTACTTATATATTTTGTCAATTCAAATTTATCAAATATGTATAATTGGAAATAGACACTACATATTCAGCCTCTAAATGAAATTAATTAATAAAATTAGAAACACAATATTTATTTTACTTTAAAATAACTTCTAATTGAAAAAAATATATATATTGCATTCCTAATTTCATTATTCAATTGGATTCAGAGGCAGAATACGTGATGTCAATTTGAATTAAAAAAATATATAAAGAAAAAAAGACATATTCAGCCTCTAAATCCAATGGAAAAATCAAATTAGAAATACCATATTTAGTTTACTTAAAAATAATTTTATGCGATAGGAAGAAACTAAACAAAATTGATTTTATAAGTTTTTAAACAAAAAATGAATACAATAAACTTCATACTCCGTGGACAGTCCTTCCATCAGCTGCTTTCATTTCTCGTTCAAACAAAATATGTCTTTTGGAGCGAAATCCAACTGACACACTTCATGATCCGGTTTTAAAATATATATCGTCGCGTCGTATTGCTTTCTGCCGTAGTTTGACATTTTCGTCACCTTATGGCAAAAGAAAAACACTAGCTTTCGCAGGATTGAAATCACAATCTGAAGTACATCCCATAGCTATACACCGGCTTCCGTTTTTTTTTCCACTACTCCCGTAGTCTTGATTTTCTTTCCTTTTGCAGGGAATTTTTCCTTCCTAATTTTCCCGATAATTTAGAATTGAAATCATTTGTTAACACACTTTCTATCAAGTAAAAATAGTAAAAAACAGAGCTTTACCGTACTTCTGCCATGTCTTTGCTGACAAATTCAGGTTTATATGCCACCCAGCGCCACCTAAAACTCAGCTTATGCCAAGAAGCTGCGTGAACTAACGTCAATGCATGGGGCTGATGTCAACCAATCTATACCATTTATTGTTCTTTGACTCCATAATCTTTTCCCATCTCTTCTCTTTCTGCTCCTTGTTTATTTCTCCTTCTATTTCCTGCCACTTCCTCCTCTCGTCACACATTCTACACCCTTCTAATTTGCCATCTCTCCTCCTCCCATCTTGAATGTCCCGTGTTACCTCTTACCTCTCTATTTAGTATTCCCTGCAAGGATACTTGTGCAACTTTGATTCCCTTATCACTCTTGAAATTCTCCTCGAGATTCCAGACCCTTTTTCTCTGCCTCATCCACCTTTTTGTACTGCTTCCACCCCCAAATCTCCACTCTATAACACATCACTGACCATAGCAGTGAATCAAGCAGCCATATTCTCATCTTCCAGTCCTCTTTGAACCTTCTCTTCGCAATCCCCACACTTTACCTATCACCTTACTCGCACTTTCCATCCTTTTCTTCCACCTGCAAATCATTTCCACCTCCCGCTTCGAACCAGAATCCTAAATAAAAAAATTCCTTCACCATTTCCCCATTCATCTTTCATCGATATTTTACTCTATTCTTTCTTTTCCTGGAACATACTATCCTTGTCTCCGTCACATTACTTGTCACGTCTTTCACTCTCACAAATTCTTCGAATCCTTTCATTAGCAAGTTCATTCCACTTTCATTCTCTGCCAGAAGCACCACATCGTCCGCATACGTTAACGAGTATATCCTCTTATTCCCTAAAACTATACTCCCTTTACCTTTATTTTGCATTTTCCCCATCTAGGTCTGCTACCAATATGCTGAGCAATAACGGGCTTAGCAGACACCCTTGCCTGAGACTCCTCCCTATCCAGAACTCCTCACCTTTCTGATCCCCCATCAGCTCTTCTTCCACCTCCCTTTCTTCCATTGACTTCCACAAAACTTTCCTATTTACCGAGTCAAAAGCTGCCTTAAAATCTACGAAGAGTGCGACCAGTTTTCCTTTTTTTCTGTCGAAGGTTCCTGTTGACTAGATAATTCAGAACGAAAATGTTATCCACTATCTACCTCCCCTTCCTGAATCCTGTGTGATTGTGAGGAATACTTTTTTTATCTTCTATCTCTCCTTCTAATCTCTTCCTACCCGTCTCCGCGTATATTTTCTTCATAACTGGCATGAGAGTATCTTAACGTACCTATTTCTACGCAAACCTCACTTTCCGCTCACTTCAAGAACTGACTTTTTTTATTTAAAATTCAAATTTATTTGACTTTATAGATTTGCAATTAAAAATTCTTCGATTTCGAACAGTAAAAATGACAGCTTCAATTTATTCTTTGTAAATTCCTATAAATTGTTACATATATAACATATGTTTCCGTATATAAGAAAACGAAGTTTGCAGAAAATTGATGTTATTTAAAAATGTGACTGGAAATCTGGCAAGTTACTATTTTTTTAAACTGACTGAAGCTAAAATGAATTCATTTTCTTAAGGAAAATTCACCAACACTGCAATTTGTTTTAATTGATCCTTACGACAGACAACAATGATTGTTATGTCGACGTAGCATGATGTGAATTTAATGTTTCAATTAAAACTGAAGAGTTTCCATTCAACCGCAACAACTTTGGATGAAAATATTCAAATTGGTTGGTAGAAAAAAAAAAATCAAGAGACAAAAACGCACGATGAGTGAATGAAAACTTAAGAGCTTCAATGTGGACAAAGTGAAGGAATGAATTTGAAGACTATTATAATAAATTCATAAATAAAGGAAGATTAGATGACAAGTTTTTTTTTTATAATGTTGTTACTATCAAACACTAAAATGATGAAGTGAAGGAAAAAGTGACTTTCGTGACTTGCAGGCACAAAGTGAAAAAATGTAAGTTCCAATACAGAAGTGAATTTTCTCTTTTTCTTTGACACGCTCTAATCTCAAAAGAATAAACAATTTATTGTGCAAGAGTACACTACGATGAATTCCCTTGAAGTCCTCGAAGAAAGGGAGGCCATGTTTGACTTTCCAGAGTCAAGAGCAAAAGAAGTAACGCAAAAGCGCGTCAAAGGTGGCTTTACGCTTCCTGTGTCTTAATGACTCTCGTCTTTGGCTACCACGATGAGCCTTAGAGTCGGAAGCGGAAGTGGAGCCTCAGGGGCAAGAAAAAGCGGCTGGCATCTCCGGGTTCGAGGAGTAGAGATTATGCATTTATGCAACACAGTAGATTAAACAGAGTGCTCTATTCCCTCTTTCTTATCTTGTTTCTCTATCTTCAGCAAGATAGAGAACTTAACTTGCACTACTTGGTACGTCTATCTTTTCTCACATTATCGTTTCCTTCATGCAACGCTAACGCCAACAGTCACCTGAGGTTCAAAGCAGTAAAACCGATCACAAGATCAGAATCTAATCTATATTACATGAACCTTATCTTAGGCCATGTATCTCTTCAACAGAGTGACTCTATTTGGATTATATTATCCCTGACCTATTTATTCAAGAATTATTATAATTTCCTTATTCCGTTTATTCAGTGATATTATCGGACGATATTGTAGATTTTAGACTATCAAATCTATAATATAATCTGAAAATTTCGCTGAATAAATGGAAAAATGAGATTTCGATATAGTCCAGTTATCTGCTGCTCTTATCGCGTAAGGTTAAGTAGAGTAAACTTTTTTCTCTTCTTTTCTTATTTGGAGGTGCATAATGAGGGGTCAGGTTTCGCGACAAGAATTTTGCCCTCAAAACGCAAAATTTTGTTTAAAAATGTATAAAATACAATCCTCAATATGTCACGAGAAATGCCCATGCAAAAATACAAGTTATTTAATTATTTTTCAGTCTGGATTATAAATTTGACTATTATTATTATGTAATTACTATTGTTTATATTGTTGTCATTTCTTTCAGAACCATGCAAGTCACATGCAAATTGTTCTTGTTTTCTTATTGTTGTTTGAGTCTGATTAGAATAAAATATAACAGTAGAAAATTTTAATATTTTTAAATTTTTCAGATCATTCAAACAAATTATTCTGCCATGAAATCATTGGAAAAAGTAGTGTCAAAAAACTGATAAATTATTCATTCAATTCAGCTCAGAAATTATGGAATGTCTATGTATCTCACCATTCTTTATAAACGCAATTAGTGAAGTAGTAAAAATGAACAGTTACATGGTATAGATATTATATGCATACTATATACAACACATTCGTTAGAGCAAGAAATCATCTAGTACATGGATTTGATGTAATTTTATTAGTAGAATCAAATGCTGCCTTTAGTTTTCGCGTATCTTGCATATTTAAACAAATTATTTAATTAGCAATTTCTGAAACAATTTGAAAATAAAGCCATTAAAACGTCGTTGAAAATGGCAATTACATAGTAGTGCCATGACTTTCTTTAATTGTAAATGTAATGCTTCTTAAAAGTTTGAAAAATATTCAAAATTGCACATTTTTATTTAAGAATTCTAAAGAAATATATATGTGTGTCATTACAGCGATACGAAACTAATAGCAAAATTAGTTAAAAAGCTTTTAATGACATACAGTAATACAAAATAAAATAATCAAAGTGCAATTTTGAATTGTTCAACTAGCAATTGAAGACTATTAAACATACTTTTAAATATAAGCTATCAAATTGAAAAATGGAAACTTCAATAACTACAAATATCAAAATGATAGTACTTAAAATTGATAAATTTTAGATTAGAACATGGAAAGTAAAATGGTTTTGAATACGAAATCCATCAAAAGTCCGAAATTGAATCCTGGGCAGAGTTAGCGTTGGATTAACAAAACTCTGTTGATGTGAAATCTTTGTTCTTCTTGTAAATAGTTTTGAATGAATGCATTTTTGCTGATCAATCTTTATCCCTACCGAGACTCCAGTTTCATACTTTTATTTGAAAATATTTGAAAAATGTTGGTTTTCATTTTTCATTTTTAAAGATGTGCCACTCCAAAGTGGGAGCCTGAACTTTAATACAAATGTTAATTTGAATGTCGTAAATTATATAGTTTCAAATATCAATTGTTTAAAATGTGAGAATATCAAATTATATTAGCCCTGAGGATTGCAAAATTTTCACATTGGAATTTTGCGAAAAAAATCTTCAATAATGAAACGATTGAGTAATGAAAATTTTGGAAGTTAAATAGATTTGAACTTCTTGAAATGAGAAAATTTCCGAATGAAAAAAACCCCACGAATTTTATTAATTTAAATTAGAAACCATAAAAATTGAAATATTCTGAAAGAGCATCCAAAGATGTAAGTTTGTAAATTTGTGCACCTTCCGACTTCAACAATGAAATATTATGGCGGAATATGATTTACACCTTAAAAATATTCCAACCGGAAAATTCCAAACTGAATATTCATTCAAAATTTAGATTTGTTGGGTTGAAAGTGCAAAAAATTGTGCTGATAAAAAAATTTACTTTAAAAAAGTGACAAGCACGAAATGCAGATATCAGAAAGCAGAAAAATGTGAAAATCTTTACACATATATCTCCTTATCATTTCTGTTTCAAAATGTATGCCCATGAAACTCTTAAGATTCCAGAGAATCATTTGCATTTTGCTGTAAAATCCAGCAGTAAAATTTTGCAGACTTCGCTTTGAAGGGCACTGGCTTATACATCAACTCGACATTGCTAGAGAAAAATGCTGAATTCGGTACACTTTTCGTTTCCTACATCCTAAAGAATCAGTATTTCAATATCCATCGTGTTCAAATCACACATTCCAGCGAGTGGAATTCAAGCATCAGACATCTTAAATTCAATGACATGAAAAACGTGAACGACATATGGTGAGTTTTGTCGAGAACTTTTTCGCGTTGAACTTTTTCACACGCAGAATTGTTCAAACGTCATTTAAAAAGAATGGCATGCGGACAAATAAAACCTCCTCGTTAAAACCAACCCTGGTTTTAAAGGGTCCTTGCCAACAGCGTTGAATTTCAGGGTGTGAAAAGAAAAATCCAGAGAGATAAATGTGGGTGTTAGGCTTTTCACAAAATCGATGAGAAATGTCTCGTAATTCTTCTAGGGCACTCTCATCGAATATGAAAAAACGCTGTAACGCGAGACTAATGATAAAATGGAAATGTAGTTCATGATAAGAAGATAAGATGAAAAAGGACGTAGCAAAATCAGAAACGCGAAGGAAAACTGATCCGCAACGTCTTCTGAAGAGAATCGCCTATTACTTGCATTCATGGAAAGTAGAACAAAACACGAGACAACATACCAATTCCTGAAATAGAGCAGGGATTTAAAAAATGTTAGAAATTGAATGAAACAGTGTCAAGATCGATTATAATTCTCATATGAATAAAAGTAGATATAATGTGATAAAACTGAATTCGATCTGTTCGTTCTGATATATGAGTGGGTTCATGCCCATTTTTAATTGTTCTTTTTTTGGCAAAAGGAAATCGAACGTCAAGAGAACAGAAGAATAATTCTTTCAACATTCACAGGTCCATTCAAATATTCTAAACACTTTCATTTAGCAGAATTCTGAATTTCTTATTCCAAAATTGTTATCGAAATATAATAAATAATATGTATATATACATATTATTTATAATATTTCTTATATATATTTTCCAACATATATTTTTGGTTTCTCAAATACAAGAGTTGAAAATCAGCAGTATTTCTCTGAATGTGAGCATTATTTTGAACTAGTGAAAAGAAAAGTATTTTTTGTGGTTTTATTGAGGCAAATTGAGGATGTCGTCTACGTACACTTCTATAAAAAAAGTTATCAATAATTAAAGTTCAACGGTATTATAATGAATAACAATAATTATGAATTGCAACTAATTTTGATACAGAAGCCCACTTGAGAAAATATATATTAGGTTTCAATTGTTTATTTTACGTAAGTTCCTTACCTTTTTGTCTATTTACTTTCGCTGTAGGCTGAAAATTCAATTCTTATTCAATCCTGATGATCAAGACCTGAGTTATTCTTTGAAAGGTTCTTTGCATTTTCTTCTAATGTTTGAATGATTTTTATTGCAATTGAAGTTATTACAAAACATAATTTGTTTACGAAAATAATGAATGTCTGATTCTGGAATGAAAAAATAAAAACCAACGAAATAGCGCTGTGCAGAATTTCAAGAAGAATAAAATCAGCTTATTGGGGATCATCGAAAAAAACACGAAACGCCTGGGGCAGATAAGTTATCTACTGGTGCCCTCATCGCCCACGTAAAGTTTTATGGAAATAAAAGAATATGTTTGAGTTACCTTGATGTTCATTTATCGGTAATATAGAATAATTCAGCAATAATTCATGGTACCTATCACTTTATGTTGCTCCAATCACTGCTCATAACTCTCTAAATCTGAATTATTAGAGAACTACTAATTGGTAGTAGTTTTCTACTAATTCAAATAGTGCTGATTCGTTTACCGGTAATTAGTAAGATTCTACTAATTCAGCGAGTAAGAATAACTGACTAGATGAATTAGTAACTATATCTACTAAAGGAATTGATAATGCTGGAACTAAATGAATTGGCAAATGTATTGCTGGTTACTATTTCAAAGGATAGTTGAAAGTAAATGTAAATACTGATTTTACAACGAAAAAAATTTTATTGAAAGATATTAATAAATTATTGAAGTCCGACTAGGTCCGATAAAAAAAACATGTTAGTCCAATCCGAATTGAAACCATGTTATAGTAATAATTAAGACTAGAATATTAATAATCTTTAAAGGTTTTACAAGACATAGCTGAAAAAACATTCCCTGCCAATTTCAAGTTCTATTCAGATATCTAAGTTTTTTTTTCAGATATGATTTTTCATACCACGGAGCCATTCAAATATTTTTAATTTTTTTTTAAATCGACTCGGAATAAGTCCACAGTTTCGCGAGTTTATTATCATTTTTTTCAATTCCTGGGGATTTAGTTAATATTTTTAATTCAGAAATCTTTAACGAGTTACATTACAAGTATATTCCACCATTAAATAATAAAATAATACCAAAAACGTAATTAATGATTTCTTGAATTTGTCTCTAAAGTCTATGAATTTGAATAATAATTCAAACAAATTTTTATTTGATAGTTGAATTTTGAACTAAAATGATCAGTTTTCAAACAAAAATGGAATAGTTAAATTTTCACTTATCAAATTAGTTTTCCAGAAAAAAAATGTTGCAACTATGATGATGAAACTTTCACTGAAATAGATGAATTTTGAAAAAAAGATGAATTTTTAACAAAAGGGTAACTTTCAACCAAGTAGTTTTTATCTTCAATAAAAAAGATGAAATTTCAATTAAAATGATGAATACTTAACTGGAATACTTGAATTTTCCGTCAAAAATATAAAGTTTCGAAAAATAAGATTCATTTTGAAATGTAAAGAATAATTTTCTACAAAAAAATACATCTTTTGAAGAAAATAGAAGAAATCTTAACCAGAAAATACAAAATTTCAATCAAATAGTTGAATTTTCAGTTTAAAAAATTAATTTTCCAGAAAAGAAACAAATTTTCAGTCAAAGTGATGAATTTCCAACTAAAATAATGAACTATTGACTTGAAAAAAGAAATTAATTTTCTTTCAAAGTAAAAACGAATTTTTAACAAAATAGCTCACTGTTTAACCAGAGATAAATTTCTAATCAAAATGATGAATCTTGAACAAATCCAAAATTAATTTTCAACAAAAGAGTTTAGCTTTTAACTCAGTGATTAAATTTTGTATTCCAAAAAGATGAATTCTAGACGAAAAATGTAGTGATTGATATTCCAAAAAAATATTAATTTTTCAAGCAGAAACAGTTGAATTCAACAAAAAAAAAACTACTTTTCAACGTGAGTTGAATTTTCAACTTGAAAAGATTTTTCAGGCAAGGGAGGGAAAAAATTGCAAACAAGCTGTTGAATTTTCAAGCAAGGAGATGGATATTTGAATTTTGAACCAAAAACGATAAATTTTCAAACAAAAATATAATAGTTAAATTTTCAATAGAAAAAATTAAATAGACTAAATTAAAATTTTTGCACTTCAATGTATGTAGATACTTTTATTTCAACTTATCCGCACTTCAACATTAATGCGGTTCAAAAAAGGCTTTTTTGAATATAGAAAAGTTTTAGATTCTGTTTAAAAGTTAGGTCAAATAGTAATTTTCGTAACTTAGGAAAAATAGATCTGATGATTATAAGTTCTGCCTCAAAAGTGTAAGTTTAAAAATGAAAAAGTCTTTAAAATCTTCTCTAAAACAACCTCTTTATTCGAAGCAACAATTAAATGGAAATTATTAACCCAAAAATTTGACTTAGAAGTTGCAAGGTAATTTTTAAAAATTTTAACGTTAAAAATTTTTAACAATAACGTTTGTTAATTAAAACTCAAACACCAGCAGAATGTATTTAGCAAATTATTAAATCATGTTTCCTTTAAAATTCATTGCTACTCATTAAATTAGTAAGTTGGAACTACTAAGCAGATTAGTAGAATACCCTTACTTATTCATTTAGTAACATAAATCTTAACATTTCATTTAGTAAAAAGTGATAAAATTAATAATTAAACGTCAATGCGATGGTAAGGTTACTGTTCCTGAAAACTGTCCTGAAAAAACTTGATACAGCAGTTTTGATGCGCATTTCTAAATGCGCATCGAAACTGCGGTATAATAGTTATTTGTGATACAAGTACATGAACCAGGTGATTGCAAAGAGTGTGATACTTGCAGCATAAGCAGCAGGCTCAAAGCAAGAGGAGGCGGGACTTTTTTCAACTCTGGCAAAATTGAAAAAAAAATCCGCCAGGACTGTATATCCAAAATTTAAAAAAAAATTTAGTTAGGAGCTTTCAGACACCTAAAGATGGATTATATGAAAAAATTACCGCAACTGTATATTTGACGCTTTTTTTAATTTGCCATTGGAAGTATCGTCACATCTAGCGGCAGCATTTAAAACGAAATTGCTGGATTTGTATACTCGAAATTCTTTTTCCTTTGCTCCCTCCGTCTCTGTCTCTCATCCGTAACCTTTTTTGCCTTTTTGCTTTCTTCACAAGTTACTGGAAATAAATTTTTAATCTGTCTGAAATCAATGGTGATGGAAGTATTTCTAAAATACTTTCAGGCACGACTTCACGATTCGCAAAGATTTTTTATTTCTATAAAATTTGTTACTGTGATTAGTGTTCTCGTACAATGTACACCCTAAATCACAAAGGGTTTAGCCCGCTAAACAGGTCACGAATGCCCTTGGCTGGAACCAGATTTTCAACGAGCCCTTTTCTAGGACTTGGAATTATAACTTTTTTTTTTCGGATTTTTGAACCCCCATCAACACCCCGATAGTCATGATGGCTACAAATGTGAACGGTAGTTTTTTAAATAAAAACTGGGAGATACCCTTATTAAGAATAAATATTGGTAGGTATTGGATCCAGTACTTTTTTCCCGAAAAAGTATTGGATTTCCAATACTCATTCGAGAAAAAAGTATCATATCCAATTCTTACCAATATTTCTTTTTCATAAGGGTATCATGAATTAATATTGAAATGCTGAATATCACTTATGATCACATGCTGTATTTTTTAATGTTTCTGAATGTTTCAATATGTGTGTGAAACGAAAATCCTATATAGAAGTTTTGGATTAATCATCGTCGCTAAATTTTATGTTGTACGAACTGTTTGCTCAATATTTCTGCTGGTCGAACGATTTTCGACAAATATCGAGCATGGGATAGATAGTAAATTATAGCAGCAGCATGTGAGCAGCAACTGATCGTACGATTAGCATTTGCGCACTTACAACAATATCGTTTAATTCCTTCGAAACGGATGGAATCAGGCGTATATTTAACAGAACACTTAGAACGCTGATGATTCATATAATGTGACTGAATTTCTACTTTCAAAATGTTCGCGGTTTCTTTAGCGCAGCAAATGTTAATTTTGTTATCATCGTCCATCAATTCAGCTAAACGCGATACGACTAGCAATTTTGCATATCGGAATTGAGACGTTTTCCGAATTTTTTATTTGAAAAACATCAAATTTTACTATGATAGCCGATTTTCTTGAGAGAAAACAGCTATCCATTCTTTGTAGCAGATAGATTAAAACATATTGTTAAAGCCCAATATAAATTATAATATAGAAAACGGTTCAAAAATCAGGTTCTAATCTATCTGCTATAGCGAATGGATAGCTGGTTTTTCTCAAGAAAATCGGCAATTGTAGTGAAATTGCATGTTTTTCAAATAAAAAATTCGGTAAACGTCTCAATTCCGATATGCAAAATTGCGAGTCCATTGTATCGCGTTTGAAATCAACTAATGATTCCGAAAATATTTTTGCTCAAGAAGTTGAAGAAAAACGATAGAGTAGGCGAAATATTTTTTCCAAACATATTTGTTCGTCGGATGTGGGAGATTTTTTCGGAAATGACCGTCAACGATCTCGAAATATTGTTCAATACATGCCTGATTCCATCTGTTTCGAAGGAATTAAAAGATATTGTTGTAAGTGCGCAAATTCTAATCATACGATCGTTTGCTGCTCACATGCTGCTGCTGTAATTTACTATCTATCCCATGCTCGATATTTGTCGAAAATCATTCGACCAGCGAAATATTGAGCAAACAATTCGCACAACATGAAATGATCCCTGTTATTAATAAGGATAGCAACCATGATTAATCAAAAACTTCTATAAAGTATTTTCGTTTCATAGACATATTGAAACACTCAGAAACATTGAAAAATACAGCATGTGATCATAAGTAATATTCAGCATTTCAATATTAATTCATGATACCCTTATGAAAAAGAAATATTGGTAAGAATCGGATCGAATACTTTTTTCGCTAATGAGTATTTGAAATCCAATACTTTTCCGGGAAAAATTACTGGATCCAATACTTACCAATGCTTCTTCTTAATAAGGGTATTTGCCATCTGTGAAAGTCCTTATTTGAAAAAACTACCGTCCACATCAATTAAAAATCTGAAAAAATTCTGAAAGTTAGCACATGAAATGAGTTTTCATTTATGAAAAATTCGGAACAGTACTCACGACATTTTTAAACAAAAAATTTGTTTGGAGAATTTGAATTTCTCTCAAAAATTTGAATCCCCCCTCCCAAACACTAAAAAAACAATTTCAAGTGTATTATAATTATTTGTTTCGTACTAATTTTTTCAGATTTTTCTATTAAACAAATGCGTGAAAAAAAATAAAAACCATAAAACACATTTTTAGCCACCATGACTATCGGGGTGGTGATAGGGATTTAAAAATCCGGAAAAAATTATAATTCCAAGTCGTAGAAAAGGACTTGTTGAAAATCTGGTTCCAGCCAAGGGCATTTTTGACCTGCTTAACGGGCTAGGCCCTTTATCATCCTTACGAAAATATATTGGCATACACAATTTTAAATCTTTCTTCATCTAATACGAAATTTTTAGCGATTCAGTGGGGGAAGTAAAACAGGATAATGCTTTCCACTAAAATGTAATACTCTCATTTCTTTACGTAACTGGTGTAACAATATCCGTGGAGGCATTTACACGATCGACTCTCTATGTGGTGGCACCATCCACTGACGTGAACGGCCAACCGTGAAGCCGCACACGCGCACAGACTTGGTGATACGACCGATGCAAATTGCAATGTTGCATACATAATGCATTTTCATGGCAGGAGGGTCGGGGAAACGTAGTGCTAACGAAAATCTGGATCAGTGGGTGGAGCAGAAAATCGTTATTACGACTGAGAATGAAATCCATCCGAATAGTATGAGGCTGAAAAGAACACCTTCCGCGTGAGCCACTACTAATTTTAACCTGCAGGTCTTTTTAATTAAATAATCCTAGTTATATATTGCTTTACGAAGCCATACAAGTATTTTACATTAAAAGAAGCCCAGTTAAAAAGATTTGTTGAAGTTTTCGATGTTTAAAAAATTATGATTATTTTTTTATTATACAAGGATTTCTTCATGTAATGATCAAATAAATATTCTTCAGTAGGCGCCTTCAGCGAAATTCCTTACGGGATTTGGTGCAGTGTTCATTTAATCTTCACATCCTTTCCAGAGAAATTGGTTCCTATATTTAGCATAACGTTTGACATCGTTTTGTTCTATCGGGCTATAATTGTTATGTGATTTTTGTTCCAACTATAAATAACAAATTGCAAACTCATGGAGAAGATTACGTAAAAGTGTGTATATTGTGTTTTAGAAAAATTGAAAATATGTTTTAATCAGCACATAAATTGCAAGCTGTGATAGAAAGTATTTTTCGCTATAAGTATAAGGATAAGTGGCTACGAAGATGAATTCTTAGTAGTTCTAGAACACATTTATATAATGTTGAAGAAATTGAACTTAAAAGTCTAAATCAAACAAATTTTCCACAGTTCGAAAATTACGTTATAAGGAAAGAAATTGAAGTAAAGTGTAACTGCCGGCTCTGTATAATTGCTAGATTAAGTTTCATTAATTTTTCTGAGAGTGATACGAATTCAAGACACGCAATAAACCCTTCTGCTGATATACTGAAAAGGAATGCATGAGAGTTGACATTATTTTTGTAATTAACAAAATTCTGTTGAATCAATTTCATTTCCATTTGGTTATTCATCTAGATTTTCCAGTTTCATTAAAATCTATGTACACCTTTTATTAAGCCAATCCAAGAGAAACGCTGTGAACTTGGATTGGGTGTAGTTGAAAAAGAGAAGCCAAAAAAATGTGCTACATCAAATCGGATTCAAATGGTATGAAGCAACTTTTATTAGAATCTCCGACCAAGAAAAGAGAACAAGTAATTTCGGATCCATCAAAAGCTTAAGTGGAAGAAAATGTAGATAATATAGTATCTCTTTTGGAACATGAGGGCAGTAAACCTCTCCGAATTTCCGCCTATCCTCAGACTCATGAAAATCCCGAAATTAACTATCTTGACCAGCCGCAGCTTCCCGTTCAATATTTGTCACCCGTACAAACCTCAACCTTACTCAAATAAAAATAATGGGAATTGCCACTGCACTTCGAAGGGCTGCGAAGTATAAGAAATTCATTGGAAGGAATTTGAGAAGAAACTTGTCTGCTGTAAATTGGAGTGTTAATTCTTTTTGGAAAATTAGAATTTTTCATATAATTTATGTGAGAGCAAACTTGACGTTCCCTCTGACACCTCTCAGTTAGTTGTATACTGTACTGATTTACTTGGCTCTATTCAGTACATCGAAGGAAAATGAAATGTGACCAAAATACACTTGAAATTTGATTTGGATACTGGAAGACAATTCTTAGAGCTGCTTTTTTTGTGCAGCATATATATGGAAATAAAGAAGCACCAGCTTATGTATGTCAAAAGTATCAAGATGGAATAACAGCTAAGAAACTCAGGAACTCTGTAGCAAATAAATGCAGTACAGTTTGTAGTACAAATACGTAATTATTTGTATGTACTGCAAACTAAAAATTATAATTTTCCTCACACAATTGCATGTGATTTAAAAATGGAGATTATTGTGGCAGGTATAATGTTACATAGCAATCTTTTCCCATGTACATAATGCGATACAAAACAAGAAAAACCGATAAAAATTCCTTAATACTCTTTAAAAAGGAATCTACTTTGGCCTGGTAAGGACAGGGGACAACTTTACAATTCTAGTTAAAATAACAAGGTCCACCTTCAGTGAAAACAGCAAAGAAAATACGTCGCTCCAACTGAAATATTTATCTAATTTAATAAGGAAATATAGTATCAATAATTAGAAATAGCATTGTTGAACCAACAAACTGAGTTCAAATTTTTAATACTCCTTAAGTGCATCATGTATGTCTCGTAATATTATCCTGTACAAATAAAATTGTTCCGAATTTTAACAATTATTATCATCACAGTTTCGGAAAATATGTTTTTTTCTTAAACCAAAGTTGCACTCAAAGAAAAAATTCTTACATCCAAGAGATTGCTCTCACGCATCACAGGACTTGAACAACGAAAGAGTTCAGGTGTTATAAAATACAAACAGTTGTTTTTACATCAAAATTCAAGCTCTAAATTCGCGTAAAATTATTCATGAAAAAGCCTAGTATACTGATGATCATGAATCCGCTCTACTATTATTGCAAATATTCTTAAATGACACACATACTCCACACAGTATCTCTCATCGCAGCCTCATTATGACGGCAAATACACTAGATATCCATCATTATCAATCAGAGTTGCCATGTAAATGAAACCAGGTTCCGTATACTAGGCGTTGCTAGGTTTGTATAGCTGAATCAACTGTATGCTTATAATTTTGTTAGTAGGAAATCCTTGTCATTTGAACTAGAAGTAGTTTAAGTAGAGCCGATCGTTCGTTTTAAAGAAAAAATTTGTCTTCAGTGTCAGAGTTGAGACAGGAAATGAATAAAATTAATATTTTGAACATTTATTTTCAGTGTACAGAGATGGATCTAGAGCAGATAGAATGCAAAATGAGGCAATTAAATTCATAAATTCTATCCACTCTTCAATTTTCACAGAAGACTCCAGCACTGCGTTCTTGGAAATCACCGCTCCACCTGAACGACACTTAATGCTTGCATATTATGTAATAATGACTTTTCGCAAAAAAAAATTCTTGTGATATTTTTTTCAGTTAAAGTTGGTTGAGGCTCACCGTGATCCGTCGTTCTGCAAGACATTAGAGGAAGAGTGTTTGCGGCTGGATTGACTGAGTACGATTCAAGGGCTGAAGGAGGCGTGAATCGGGTCGATAATGCCGATATCTCGAAAGCTAGATTAATGGCATACATGAAACGAAGTGAATTGCCGGAATAATGGTGGAATAATGCCAGAGCAACGAATAGCAGGATGGACCTAGTGTTTTCGTCCAGTTTCTGTCAGAAGCAAGAATCTGCTTTAAGACCACGTCAACGACCCAATTGACCTGAAGTTAATCGACCATTTTATACTCACTATGATAAGTTTTATCGAAAATATAGGGAAAATTCTCTTATTCCGAGTTTCTTGAATGGTATTACGATAAATAGAAAAACCTTGTTAGAAGTAAAGATTGAAAGGGTCAGAAATTTGAACAAAGGGATTTATTCCATACATTTCACTGATACCCCATTGAAGCAAAACAAAATGTTCATTAATTTATTTCTTGTCGTTCAAAGTTTTATTTTGTTATAAAATCAGTAAATTTGTTAAATTCATACAATAAAAGTTATTTTTCAAATACCTGGTATTCAAAAAATAATGTAGAATAGTATATATATCGGCCAGGGTTCCACTGTTTGAAAAGCTTGAAAAGCATCCATGCGTGTCAACAAAATGCTGAGACACTTGCAGGGAAAATGCAGAAGGCGGTCTTCCGTGGTCGCTACATGTCCTCAGGGTGCACGAGACTTTTGCTGGATCATCACAGAAAAAACTAAGTGTAAACTTTACCCGAATTTCCGGGTAAAGATTACCTGCAACAAAAATTACCCCATGTGGATAAACTTTCCCTGACGTCTCGGTATTTTTCTGGTTTTACCCACGCTTGTGGGGAACTTTTGACAGTTCTCACGATTCGGCAAGTCAGCCTTCATGAAGCCACACTTATCCGAATTGCCTGTTACACCAACCAACGAAAGACAGTTTCTGCCTACCCAGGGTAATATTTGTGTTTTACCAATAAGAACAGGTAAAAATACGAAATTACCTGCAATACTATTTACCCTAAGTTTTTTCTGTGATCGTATTGAATTCGTCGCAGACTGTAA
>CAKNXH010000550.1:415450-435217 GCA_932178445.1 Andricus quercusramuli
TTCTATTTTTATTCGTGGCTACGTTTACCAAACTTCCTGTATGAATAGCTATATATTTTTTGTACACATAGACCCTACCTTAATTTTTTGCAAAAATCTTTCGAAACTAACTGCCCGAAAAATCCTTTTGCGAAGAAACTGCTTTCAAAGTGATTCTAATTCCTTCTCTCCATACCCGTGTAGGAATCCAATCAGGGATCCGGCCGGGTCCCGGCCGGATAGCCCCGGTTTTACCCGGGCGCTGGCCGGGGAAACCGGCCGGGATCCGGCTAAAAACGTCACGGTAAACTGGTCGGATCCCGGCTTCAATACCGGCCGGGTAACCCGGCCACAGAGCGGTTAAAAAATGTTTTGCTTCAGGCGAGAAATTGATAACTTGGTTTGTCTTTTGAGGTTCATCGTAAAGAATAGGGTGAACTCTAATTGTAAAATCAAGTAAACAAATTCTCGCGAGGAAATTAGAATAGATTTTAAATCACTGATGCTAACAATCTCCTAGCAATTGTTGTATTTTGGAAATCACGTGTGATTTGAGGTTAGGAAGGAAGAAAGGAAACAAAGATTACACAACACTATACTTTAATGTAAAATTGTAATTATTCGCGCAGTGAGTGGGATTTTCAAGCTAATCACTGAAATAAGGTTGATTTCAATAACGGATTTTATTTGCCAACTTTGAGGGGAAGACGCGACATGAGTCCAACGTGCATTCTCGTTGGAGGTGCGAAACTGAAACTTGCAAGTGTCTACGCCGACGCCAGGCGCAGAAGGCGTCAGACAAGGCGGTAAATTTGAAAGTGTACCGACTAAAAATTGTCTGAAAATAGAGAAAATTGTGAAAATTGTAGCAATTCTGCTGTTGCACATTGCAGAATCGATAACAGATGTATTTAATAAGGTAAAACATTAGAAAGAATTAAATGTTTTTTTTTTTAAGTTAAAAAACCTAATTTCTGTTTTACTGATCTAATAAATGTTCAAATCATACTTTCCAAATAATAATTCATCTAGAATCCCGTACGTCTTTGATGATGTCACGGCTCTTAAAAAATGTGTAATTTCTACAAAAAAAGTATCTTGACCAGTGCCCGGTCGGCTCCCGACTACGTGATTCGAGATAAATGTGGCCCGGTCGGCTCCCGACCGGTTCCCGGCCATGAAACCCAACCAGGGGTAGCCCGGCCGGGATCCGACCAGAAACCTTGTTGTAGTAGGGCCAACTGGGGAAATTTCTACACGGGTAATGAAGTCTAATTTTTAATTTTTGAATAACTGGCATACTTTTCGATTTGAACTAGCATGATCACGAAGAAAAAATTCTAAAATAATGTCATCCTAAGTGAATTATTGTTTGCTCTCAACTTCTAATTCTTCAATTTTTAAAGCAATTTAACACGATTCAAGGAAGAATTTTAGGAGCCGCTGAAATTCTACAGTTTTTAACTAAGTGAGGTTCAGAATGCCTACTTGACCGGAGAATTGGGAAATGTCTGGAGTGTTATTAAAGAATTATCATTTGGACTTTTGAACCGGGAATTTTATAACGAATTATAGTTTTCCTTTTAGTTATCTTAGAACAGGACATTTCGTTAAGAATGATAATCTCATTTGAAAAGGGGAATTCTCGATAAAAGGGAAATTTTGGATAATAATTTCTATTCCGATTTATAAAAAGATAATTTAGAGAAAAAATAACTAATCCAAGACAGGATTCATCAGATTCTGAAAATTTTTTTGTACACATCAGAATTTATTTGCATTTGAAAATAGATTGTTTTTGCACTTTTAAATTTCCCTCCTTCAAAGCTTAGAAGAAGGGAGTTGGTATATTTTCAAATTACAATAGAAAAAGTTGCAAATGAATATAATTTAGACTTGAAACAGATAATTCTTGGGATTAAATGTCTTTGTGACTTGAATGAGGTAATTTTCGGGGAAAAAAATGATTATACTTTGAGACAGGGAATTTCCGTAAAAAATTATGATTTTCAATTTGAAAGAGGGGATTTCCATAAGTAATTATAATTGAGACTTCAGAACAAGGCATTTTCGTGAAGGATTATTATTTTACTGAGAAACAAGAAGATCTAACACGTAACGAGAATTTCAGAAAATAATTTTAATTCTTATCTTGGAGAAGGTAATTTAAAAAAAATTCCTGTTCCAAATCAGAAAACGGTTGAATCTTTTCAAAAGCTTATAGATTTTTTACAATCTCTAGCATACGTTGGAAATCACACAAATATTTTGAAGACTTTTCAAATTTACCCGGAGAAAACCGGAAATTTGAGATCATGCATCGGCTGGACAA
Source organism: Andricus quercusramuli (assembly GCA_932178445.1). NCBI lineage: Eukaryota > Metazoa > Arthropoda > Insecta > Hymenoptera > Cynipidae > Andricus > Andricus quercusramuli. The sequence goes on from CAKNXH010000550.1 coordinate 417,762, forward strand.
TTGGTTGTAATTTAGTGAAATTCCGACGCTATGAGGTTTTCATTTTTTTTCTCACAATATTTAACGAATAAACCTCATCCTTTTTGTTAAGAGGGGAAATATTTCATTGAAATCTATGCATACCGTCTTTTTAAATATATTCGAAAATTATAAAAGATTCTAATATGAATAATCTAAATGATGGGCGTTGTTTGGGACAACAATTTGGCTATATTTTATAATCTCAACTCAACTTTTTTTTCGAATTATCATAAAAAGAGTATTGTTGACCCAAACACCTGAACACACCCGGACATTTTTTCAAAATCGCCTTTAGGTGCTCCTGAAATCGAATTATGTCAAGATACTTAAAAAAATCAAGTTTAAAAAATTTCATCGGAACAAAGCTTCCTCTGAAGAAATAATATTCATGTGTCTGAGTACAGCGGAATTGTTCGACTTGTACACTACCCGTGCCTTCCTAATGTCGCTTAATCCGCAGTGGAAAAATTATATCCTGGTACGGCATGGGACAGTCTCTTAGGTGACCAGAAAGACTGATGCAGAATCTATCTAATTTTGATGAACATACTCAATATTAGATAGATTATGCATCATTCTTTCTGGTCACCTAAGAGACTGTCAGATGCCGTACCAGGATATAATTTTTCTATTGCCGATTAAGCGATATTCCACGAAGATCTAACGACATTTGATTGGGAAAATATATTATTAGACACATATATAAATAATAAAATCAACGCTCTGACTAATCACCTAGTCTCCAAATTGAACAAGCTCGCTCCGTTTCAAGTTACTAAAAATGCAATGAAGCTGCCCCCAGATCAAATGTAAAATTAGAAAACTGTTGAGGGAACGTGATGGCGAATGCAGACTTGCTACAAAAACAAAAAGCTGTATAACACTAGCTCAACCTTATAAACTCAGGAGCCGAGTTTAAACTAAGATTAGAGATGCGTTTAGTCAATACAATTATAACGAAATTACACATGAAGACAAAAAAGTGGACATTTGACATATCCTTAGACATTTACACCTAATCTTCCCCAAACACGAATCTATAGATAGTAACTTTTTGGCCTAATGACCTTTTAAAGACTTTTTCCATGCCCAATTTCAGACACATTATCAACCTCTTTCACTACCCCATTTAACATTTCATGACTTTGACTTCTATTTGGAGGATATCACACCGGAAATACTTCTGAAAAAAAAACACTTTAAATCAAATCGAAAGCCATCGGAACTGGTGGGATATCAATCATAATGATTACACTTGCCCTGCAAATTATCTTTACTATTCTTTTGCATATTTACAACGCTTCCCTACAAGTCGGTATTTTCTTCGATATCAGGAAAAAGGCTGTCATCTTCTCAGTTTCTAAAATTTTTAAACCTACTTCCCTCGAATATTTTAAGCTAATTTCTATTTTATGTGTACATTCTAAACCATTTGATAGAAAAAATTCTGACTGTTAAAAAGTCAACGGTAGCGTTCCTCAGCGCTCCATTTTGGTGTCCCTCCTCTTCAGTTTCTTCACCTCTGACTTTAAAAGTGAACTTCAACATTGCAGCTACCGTGAATATGCCGAAGATTCCAAACTTTACTCATCCGGAACAATTTCTTCACGAAGTAGATTACTTGTTCTGTTCCAGAAGGATATCCATAGCGTTATCCTTCTGGACTAGAGCAAATAATTTACTTAGTGAAGAAATTGTTCCGGATAAGTAAATTTTGAAATCGTCGGCATATTCATGGTAGCTGCAATGTTGAAGTTCACATTTAAGGTCAAAGGAGAACAAATTCAAAAGGAGGGGCTCCAAAATGAAGCCCTGAGGAACCCTACTTCTGACTTCTTACCAGTCAAACATTTTTTTCAAACAAAAAAGCTCAGAACAAAACTCAGGCAATTGTTCTTGGAACTGCTTCGTCTCCGTTGCTTGAAACTTCTCCATCATTCTCGTTTCTTGTATCTAAAGTCTTACTATCTTTTTCTCGGAAGTGGTTGAAGATCTGAGATATTTCCATAACCGTACCTTGTGCTGGAAGGAACAGGTACAGATGATCTCAAGGAAAACATACAGAATACTACAACAACTGTATAGGAATAAGGACTGTTTATCTACCTCTATTCGGATACTTTTGTTAAGAGTCTAATTTTGCCCACTTTGACTATCGTTGTTTAGTATATGAAGATTTGACCGATGATTCAAATTTTAAGCTCAAACTAGCGTCAAATACCTGTGTCCGTATTATCTACAATTCTCCTGAATACGGACACATAACTCCATACCGACGTAAGTTTGCTCTGCTTAATTTTGCCAAGAGACGACAATTTTTTATGGGTAATTTTTTCTACACTCTTTTTCAGAACCAAGCTCCTGAGTATCTATTCAACCTATCTCAATTTGTAAACATACACCTTTCAGCACAGTCTCAAATTCCATATACGGTGCTCATCTATGGAATAAACTACAATTCATTACACCGATTTCACATACGCAGAAAAGTTTATCAAAGCTGTAAAGGGCTGGTATTAGCTAGGAATTCCCTTTGCCAATTTGGGACTTTTCGCAATCGCAGTAGACGAAGCCTTAAGCTCTTGTAATTCAGGGAGGGGGGCAGTCTTCTCCATTTCATCAGCCTCTATTACGACTCGTGGTGTACGAAAGACACTCTTTTCCGTAGTGTGGCACTCAGCACATTACTATCCAGCTCGGAATTATGGAGTTTGCGATCCTGTTCCGTACAGCAGAAGGCCCATTTAAAGTGTTATAAAAAAGTCCTGGGGCTCCCAACATGTCCTCCAAGTTACGCTGTATGTAAGAATTGAACTAGGGAAGGTACCATTGTCTTATTTAATTTTCGAGGCAGCTCTTTCTTTATTAGAGAAAATCCTTTCTATGCCGAATGACAGATTGCCTAAGATTTTCTTCCAAAGATTAAACAATTAGCATCGATCCAATCATCATGCCGCAAAGACAAGTGGGCGCTTCAAATAAAGCAGATTCTTGAGGAATGCGGCTTGGAGGGCCTGTGGGAACGCCTGGAGCTAGAAAGTCTTAGGCAGACAAGGACCGTATCATCCTTCGTTCTTACGAAAGCTCACTAAAAAACCGATAGAATGAGAATTATAGAGTCCGGCTGCCTGCAGATCTATCTGCACTTATCATTGAAGCACGGGAATCAACCGCATATGAATCTGAGACTTCCTTCACCAATATCACGTATATATTTTTAGATTAGATTTTATAGTACATATCCTCATAGAACAGTCTACAATTTATCAAGATATGTTTTTAACCCGAATATTGTGTCCTCATGCTATAATATGCAGCTACTAGAAGATGCATTTCATATCTTAAAAGTCCCCCGTGCTTACGTAGAGTGGAGGAGTAAATTCTTTGCTACACATTTGTTCAATAGCAATCCTAAAGACGTGTGGCTAGATCTGCACGTATGGGGAAAGGCAATAATAGTGACGAAAGTAATTCATTTTATCATTAATGTACTAAAGGTGGGTTCTCTTCTAATGGATGGTCATCACGTGTAAAATTTGTATTGTTGTTTCCTTTATACTGGCATTAGCCCAGCAACACAACATTTTACAACATTGACAATATTTTCAAGTCATTTATCCTTGCACGCATCTTCTTTGTATGGGTTCCAAACCTTGAACGAATAAATGTACATACATACATGCATACATTATTATAATAATAATAAATTATATAAATAATCAATAAGAACAAATAATATTTATAATAATAAATAATCAGTAAATTGTACAATACTTTTAACCCAAATCTCAAAATAACTCATTGATAAACTTTTATATTTATTCCCCCAACACCTTATCTTCAAATTTTCCTTTTGTTTCTATTAACTTCATTCAATTTTCATTTCTCATACACACATACTTTTCCCCTTCATTTCAGCTTTATTGCGCACGAGAGCCTGTTATCACTCAATGCTCATAACTATGTATTAATCTGATATTAAATCTAATATCTAATCTGATACGAATTCTCAGGTCGAAACTATTGCAAAGCCGCCGATTATTATAGCATGTAATTGGTCACGTAAACACGGTCGCATGGCGTTGAATTAATTGTGTGGCCTGTACTATTAATAGTTTTCTCAATATTGCCTCGTTCTTGAGACTTCAGATATTCAAATAATCTATCGTATTGCAAGAAAACCGGTGTTTCAAATACAACCCTCAGTTACCCCCCGGGGGTCAAAAAGACCCAGAGGTTTTTTGAAAACGGTGCCATTTCTGTATAGGCTAAGGGAGCGGGCCAGGACCTGGGGGGGAAAAAATTTTAGAGGTCCTAGTCCATGCTGAACCCATGATCGGACTCAGTTCGGTTGGTTACGCCGAAAGCGACAGTGTGAAAGTTCGATTTGTGCCTTTTAGACCCCCGTGGGTAACAACGTTACAAAAAGTGATCTGAAGACAAATAAAAAACGTAAGTAAATTCTTTATTTAAATTTTTGTTTTGTGTCCAATAATAAAATAAAAGTCAGTTTTGTGTGACGCAAGAGTAAACTTATATTGAAATGTTGTGTTTTCTTGATTTTATAGAAATTTCTCCCCGGAAACATCCATCGACAGAGATTGGTTGTGAAGCAAGTCCTTTCCTGTATCACAGGTAAAAAGAACTATACATTTGTGAACAAAATTATAACAATATGATTTTGCAACTGAATTTTCAAATTTAAAAGTTAATATTTTTCTTATTTAGTAGAAATTTAAATAAAAAATATCAATATTTTTCTCATATTCGTGAAAAAATGATTATATGATTTCGCCAATATTTTTATTTGAGCAATATTTTTCTTATTTTTCAGAAACGGAAATGGAGACGCGTTCTTGCACTCAAAATGCTGCGAACATATCAAAAAGCGTGGTACTAATGTCTACATTGTAATAGAGCCATGTGCCATGAACATACGACAACAATGTTCCAATATTGCGCACAATGAAATAACAATTTTATGTTTGAAAATCCAATAAATTGACCGTTTTTTAATGCATTTCCTTGATTTTTTTTTAATTTCACTCCATTATATACATACTGCATGATTTTGTGTCAGGTAATATTTTTATACGTTTTGCAATTTTTCGCAATTTTCACATGATGAAATAATTATGCTTTTTAAAACCGATCATTATGTCACCTATACCACCTAAAAGTGTGACTCTTGAGCTTAGAAAATCACTATATATAAACATTCTTATCTTCATTTTACTGAGAATTATATCATTTTGAAAAAAAAATATTTCAGATTTTGTAATCAAATTTTTGTTTGTTAATTCTGATACAGATTTCCCAATTTTTATTTTAGAATTATTTGATTAGCATAGCCTTTTAGAGCACAAAAAAAACCTTTTCAGTGAAAAAAAATTGACTCTATTTAACCGATTTGTCGCTAAGATACAAGCCTGAGAAGACGGGCCGGGGCTTTTTGACCCCCGTGGGGAACAACGTATACTAAAATACGTGGGGTAACTGAGGGATGATAATACTTTGAGAGAATACGCATTACATTTTCTCTACCTATGGAAAGCCTGCACCGAATCCATTCCGAATCAGGCAAGCTCTACACTTGAAGCTGAGAATCTCTCGGGTACGCAATATTATTCTTTGCAATTTTTTGTTGAATCTGGCCTTCTATCAGAAAAAAATCCTGTAAGTTTTATGCAGTCTCGATGATTTTTGTGGACAGGAGAATTCCGTTAAAACATGAATTTTCTTATTCTGCTTGCAAACGATATATATATATATATATATATATATATCGTCGAAGCACACATTTTTTATATTATTACTTTTTCTAAAGTAAATATTTTCCGGAAAAAATAAACTGTTATCATTCTTACATATCTAAGACCACCACTAGCATGCGTGGTTTTTTTGGGGCGTTGGAAAAGGGGTCAGCACGCGTTTTAATAATGGGCATTTAAGATGGCCCACACTTCCTCCCACCACTCATGCCGACCCCATTTCCAACGCCAAGAAGAAATTCTAAAAATTATTTGTTGTCATTTTTCTCGGAAAATATCAATTTTAGACGAATGTAAAAATATACAAAATATGTGTTTCGACGATGTCAACAACTTTTGCAGACAAAATTTGTTCGAGAAATTAATGTTTTTCGGGATTTTTGAAAGAACTAATTTTTAAGAATATTCAAAATTATGCATAACTTAACTTATATTGATCTGAGCAAAAAATGCTTTAGTTCGTTCAACTAGGGTCTAAAAGAAACCTGTAGGCCAATTATAAAGTAAATATTCATTGTTGACCTTTCCGGAAGTAAACTCATAATTTTTGTTGGATTCGGACGTATGATGCAACCAGATGCAACTAACGCGCTGAGGTTGCGGCCCTCAAGCTGTTGCTGGCGCTTGACCGATCACATACACCCTCCAGCCTCACGGCTTCTTTCATCACGAAACTAAAGAGGCCGTTAGTTCCAGGAACGGCGTAAATCGGAGGGTTATTATATGGGGAGTGGTGTGTATGTAGATTAATTGCAATAAAACATCAACTGGACATACAATAAAAATATCATTCATTATCGTAGAGAATATATTTAGTCTGTATTAATCTTTTCATCAAGTAATTTGCAGGTAAGAAATATATATATTCATTATTATTTTCTTCAGAAAGTTAGATCCAAAATACGCTTTTTCTAATAATAAAGTCGTGACAAATGAAGACACTTTGAATATAATTTAATTTTTTACTTCTTCAAGTATATTCGCTGGCCCAAATCATATTGATCAATTTAAATATGGAAATTGAACTTTTCAGCCATGAAATGAATGAAAAACTGTTTTATTACTTTAGTGCATTTTGTAGTTTTGCAGAACACATTAATATAACAATTATATTTCAGGCTTCCTTTTTCAAGATATGATGCTATAAAGGTAAGCGGTAGTCAAGAATATGTTACCGGATGACATTATTTATGCATAATCAATCGATTTTATTTTCATAGGCACTGTTAGAAGTAAGTTCATGAAATTTCATGAAAATGTTAGTGAAGCTTTCTACATTACGGTTAGTGAAAAACTCATTGAAATTTCATGCAACACTGAAATTTAAGTAGCCTTATTGTAATTTCAATGTAAGTTTTGAAACTAGTTTAAGAGATAGTGCATTGAATTTTCTGTAAATTTTCATGAATATCCAATGGATATTCAATGTATATCACATACAAAACTTCTAAATATAGTTTCATGAATTATTTTCAAATTTTGTTCATATTTTCATTTAGGTTTATTAAATTTATTAAAAAATGTTATATAACGACTAGCATTATGTATATAAATAGGCAGAGGGCAGAGGTGCAGGGGAACCACGTCTCGGTGAGACGCATATAGTTGCCCGCACAGCCCATAGAAAAGAATGAGAGCGTTTCGACCCGGGTCTGCCACTGGACTCATCAGTATGGCAATGTGGAGGGACCCTGCCACAGATGCTCTGGGGTCGAAGGGACTCGACACCTCATTTGAAGGCGCTAGCCCGAGCTTTGACTGCGAGAAGACTTGCGCCAGCAAGCGGTAGCCGCCTAGCGGCGAGTCCCCAAAGTTACTTCGTTTTCAATGCATGTTTATAAAACCACAGTGAAATTTATTCAGCCACAAATAATATTTTATGTACAAGCAATTGAAACAGGTTTCAGAGTCAACTTTATGAAATTTCAATAACTTTTGCTTCAAAATTAAGTTTCGTGTTACTGAAAATTGATGAACTTGGCCTCAAATTAATTTTCAAAGTCAAATTTATGAAATTTCAGTGACATAAGTCATTGAAAACTGACTGAAATTTCAGGAAATTTCTAACAGTGCGGAGTAAAGTAAAAATAATTGGTAGATAGGATATTATTGGGGCAAATGCGATTTAAAGGACCTGTGATCAAGAAAATTATTCCACTAGACGCAAGTGCATAATATTCCAGTGACATCATATTATCAACTTTTAGATTTTCACCCATACACAATAATCAAGTACTCAAAATTAGCCTGGGAACTAAAATATAGATTTAAATCATTGTGTGATAGAACTTTCTATATTTTTTCCAGCCAACAATTTTCTCAAAATTCAAAGTTTTAAAATAGAGAAAACCAAGGAGTAAGAAACATGAGGATAGTATATAAAGCGACCGATTCAAAACCATGCAACAGCGCAGGATATAAATCCAATACAATTTCCAGATACATCATAACGAATGCTACTTCGAATGCGACTATCGCTGCTATCATCATTATTAGTTCCTCCCTTGCCACTTTCATGACAGGAACAATGAGAACGAAACGTACGTCACTGTCGAGTGCTCCTATTCATAATATTTCCATACGCAGGTTGATGTTTTATAGCATTCAGTGTTTCAGTTATCCTCTTTATACATTATCATAATCACCAAACTTGAAATGTCTCTTTTCTCCATTCTTGTGAATGCACATTAGTTGGTCGAAAACCAACACAATAGAAATATCAAACAGATCTAGGCACATAAAACCTTATTTTCTATACTGAGAGTATGACTGAAATCAGAGCGAATAAACGATACTGCTATCAGATATTATTATATTCACGTTCGGAAAAATACGCAAAGTTTAATGCAGCTTTGCGGTTCGATAATTTCAGAAGCATTCGAGTAAAAACTGAACCGAAACAATAGCTTACAAAAAAGAAGGAAGTGGGTGAAATCTACTCCTGCAATATTTGAAAATATTTTGTCGGTAGAATATATCAGTTGATAGATATATATTGTATAATTGATGACACGAAATTGAGGACTGGATAGATACCTGATAAAATTCTGATAAAATAACGACATAAAACTAATTGATGTACTCTGAAAATTAATCTATATACACACAACTCCCAATACAGGACCCTCTGGGTTACGTTGTTCCTAGAACTAATGTCCTCAGCAGTTTTGTAATAGAAGGAAATCTGTTTTTCAGAATTTCAAGTAATTAAGGACACTATTTATCGATAAATACTAGAGTTCGTCAAAAAAATTTGTTACCGATTTAAGGGGATCGCGCTGAAAACTATAGTTAGTAAAAGAGGGGTGAGGGACAGGAGAGGGACAATGGAAGTAACGTTACGCAGGTAACGTTTAAAACCGTTCAGACCATTAACAAAGTTTGCAAATTTTGCGAAATATGGCCAATAATCGGTTCAGTTCAGTAATAGATTAGGCTGTGTCTAGTCGTCCCGAAGAATTAGGGGGTTGGACCAATATTATTCATGTAGCCAGTCACAAGGGTGCCTTCCTGTCCCCACGAGACGTGGGAAAAGGGATTGGTGTTTCACCAACATTATTTCCATGGCCAGTCACAGGGGTGCCTTCCCGCCCCCACCCGAAAATTCGGGACGACTAGCCAAGCTTATTATAAAAAATATTGCACTGGTCATCGCGAATTTCGAGACGACGAGAAACTGCGAATAAAGTAACGAGTTCAAACAATAATGTTATTTCGTCCACGAGAGTATTGAATAATTTTTTTGATGTTGATCATTAAATTTTGAAAATTACTGGTCTATTGTTTTGGAAGAACACGAGAAAAAATCTGCCTCAGCCCGGATTTGAACTAGGAGCGCCACTATACATGCGTAAAACGTTAACCAATTACGCCGCCAATCCTGTGGCAGATCATTTTGATTCTCAATATTAAGAACTGTCGATAACTCATCTATTACTATTAAAAAAATACTCTGGCTAACAAAATAACAATTTTGCTTAAAGTCATATTCTGATTCGGTGAAGATTCTTCAGACTGAAGTATGTATTCATTAAAAAAAGTTTTACGAGATAATAATTAGCTATCCTCTTCAATATCTATTCTGCATCAATGACAAGGCTCTGCTGAGCGCATCTGCAGTTGTGAATCGGACTATCGTTGCAAGGACTGAAGAAGGTGCAGTCCCCCGTCCCCATGTGATATAGGAGAAACAAGAAAGGACCTGCTATGGCCACGAAAGCTCTATTAGTTAACGCTCCACTCATGTATAGTGGCGTTTCCCGTTCAAATCCGGGCTGAGGCAGATTTTTTTGATTTTTTCGAAAAACAATAGACCATTAATCGATGCTCTTAAATATATAACTCAAAGAAAAACTTATTAGGTTTCCAAATCACTTTCATATTTTAGATTTCACACTCATTCCCTTATTTTGGAGAATTACTTTGTTCCCTCTTGGCAAGAAACTTTCCCTTTTTTTCGCCCATATGCGAACTTACTTATTACAACCAAATAATAAAATGCAAGTATTTTGTTCAAAAAGTATCGTATTTGGTCGAAAATTGAACTGCATGTTTGAAAGTGAAACTTGTTTATTGAAAATGAATTTTTATAGTTACAGATTCATCTTTTCAGTTGGAAATTTAATTATATTGTTGAACGTTTGTTTGATTCTACGGCAAATTAATATTTCTAGTTGGAAATTTCAATATTCCATTTTTAGTTAAATATGCATCTTCTTTAGTTAAGAATTCATGTATTTTGTCTATAATTGGTCTTCTTGGTGAAAAATTAATCATTTGGTTGAAAAATCACCTTTCTGGTTAAATGCTGAACTCTTTTGTTGAAAATTTATATTCTTTGTTCAGTATGCATCAATTCAGCTGAAAATTCATCTCTCTGGTTGAAAATTGAACTGTCTTGTTGAAGATTTGTTTTTCTTGGAATGAGAACTAACTTTTTGAACGAAAAATGCGACTATTCTATTTTTTATTGAAAATTTATACTTTCGATTAGAAACTGATTTTTCATAGCTGAAAATGCAACTCATATCAGGACAGAAAGTCTTGACACATGGGAAAAAGTAGTTCTATCTCAGTGAAAAAAAATTGCACAGAGTTCGCATTTAGCAAAGCTGATTCGAAATCTTTCTATCTGTTCAACAACGTTTCTCGTATCTTGTTGAACAATTTTTTGTCGTTGTAAGAAAAACAAAACCGGAGAAAAACACTGTTGAAAATGCCTAAATTTTGAAGGTCAACATTCAGCTGCTCTTAAAGTCGCAAAAATGCCCCGAAAAAAATTGGAAAAATTAATGTGGATTACTTATCTATTTCTGAATGGAGCCCAACTTTGAAAATCAAAAAATATTCAAAATTGTGGTCATCAGGACTGTTAATGCAAGAAAAAATTATATCCGGATTGAATGGAGATATCGACGCGAATCAAGATTTAAAAGAAACAGCTCAGTACAGTGATAAACCTCGGATAAATAAAAAATCGATGAAATGGTATATTTTCCTATAAATTAAGCTTGCATAATTTGGACCTTGATGAGCTATGCTAAAGTCTGGTGAGTGAATATTACTATAAGAAAAAGGGCGACGGGTGTCCATTGCTAAGCCGCCAAAAACATATAATAAACATGGTCTGGCCCCCGGACTTGAAAAAAAAATATTTATGAGGTTATGTCAGAACCCTGACGTGCTGGGGGTTTTTGGTCCTCGGATTCAGATTCAGCGACTCCAAAAACATATAATAAACATGGTCTGACCCCCAGACTTGAGAAAATGAAATTTCATGAGGTTTTATGAGGTTATGTCAGAATCCTGACGTGTTGGGGTATTTTGGACCTCGGATTCAGATTCAGCGATCCAAAAAACATATAGTCAACATGGTCTGACCTCCAGGCCCGAAAATTTTTTTTTCTTTGTGTGGCTGTGTAATCTTCTTTATTGAAATTTGATCCCTTCCTTGTTGAAAATTCAACTACTTGATTTCATTTTGATATTACTGATTATATTGTTTTTTTAATTCAAGAATTTAAAATCAGACTAAAATCAAATTCATAATCCCATTTAACGTCCAATAATCAAGTCAATGTATAGAATTCCTGAAAATAAAACAAAAATTCAACGATCAAATTTGGACAACCACCACAAAAGGCTTCTATTGCAATTCCTGAAAAACAAAATAAACAAATTTGTTTCTTTGGACAAAAATATATAAAAAAATAGAAAAAAACTTTTGTTTTTCAGGAATTCCAATGGGAGCATTTTGTGGCGGTTCACCACATTTTATCGTTGATTTCTTGTTTTATTTTCAGGAATTCTATAGATTATATTATTGTTAATGCAACAGTTTGGTCAGGAACAAACCTTCTTTTGTTGAAATGTTGCCTATTCGGGTTAAAAATTCAACTATTCTCCGCAAATACAATTATATTTCAACTTGGAATTTTAGTTATTGAAATCGTTTCACATATCAAATTTAATATGGTACCTATATTCATTTTATTTGGAAGAATGTTTTGCTCTATTATTTCCCTATTTTGTGAAAAAATTATATTATTTTCCTTGTTTTGGATTATATTGGGATGTAATTTCTGATATTGTAATATTTTCAATATTCAACAGCTACACTACTCTCAAAAAAGTGGAGGGAGCAAGACAAAACTACGAACATCAATGAGGGGTGACGACGGGGTTAAAAAGTAGCCCAAGATTGGAAACGTAGTATATGGACAGTCTGTCAGGATTGTATATAAAATCATTTCTCTTTGCATTGGGAAAAAATAATTTCGAAAGTATGATATTGACAACTGGATAAGGACGATTTGGTTTTTCCGCTCACAAACATAAAAAATTTAAAAAAAAAATGTTTTTACCTCCCTGAAACATATTTTCATGAATTTTTAAATTCTAGTGCGAATATTTGTCCAAATTTGGGCACATCCAAAACTAAATATATTATACATATCGAACAGGCCTGAGAATGACCTGACTATATTTTTGTGATTTTGTAAAAAAATAAGCAGTTTTAAATTTATGAGATTTTTGACCTTATCCAGTTATTATTCTGTCTTCAATTAAATATTTTAATATTGATTATCCATTAGACATATATTTCTGTAACTAATTTTAAGTGCATCTACAAATTCATAAAATGAAATTGATATTCATGCAAATTTTAATAAGCCTTACCTCCATACTTTTCAGTAAACATCGAGAGACTAATTATGTTATTTAGAATTCGTGAAACAAAACAGCACAGACTCCTTAGCCGTTCAAGGCTTGAGAACCAGTTTAATTTTCCATTCTTAAGCACAGACAATTTAAAGAGAGAGAAGAACTTTTTTTTTCGTTCGAATATACAACATTTTTGAAAGTAATTTAACACATTCTTCTACCGATCGCTACTTTGAAAAGTAATAGAAATTGTTCATTCTTCTCGCGTTTTTAATTTAAAACTGTGTTTTCAAAAAAAATTTCCTTCCTATCCTCCTTTCTCTGTTTTTCGCATTTATTTTTATTATTAAAATTTTTACTCCTCGGAAAAATACAGTGAAAAAGTCATAGATCTGATTGGTTTCTGATGGTATTTTGTATTTTAAGAAAAATTCAGAATAAAAAGTTGGTGCGTAGAATAAGAATATGTAAACTTTAAGGAAGGAAGCGCATTTTGTGGCTCCTTTCAAACCAATAAATATTGTAATTTCTCTTATAGGTTAAAATTACATTTTTCCAGACTGAAGAATAAGTATTTATAAAATGTTCCCGCTTCGCGAGCACATTCTCATCGCTTCGCACTCGATACTGTATTTACATCGTACTACGGGCTCGTTCTTTGTATTACCCCCCCCCCCCCCCACATTTATGCACAGACCTTCTAAAATTGAAGGTCAATGTTTCAACAACTGTAATTTGGTGATTACAATTCATAATATGCATTGATATTAAAAACAGACGTATTTTCGTTGTCTTGTTTTTATAATTGAAAAAAGTGCGCATCCTACATAAAAAAACAATTTTGTTATTATGCATTCTAGGGCAACTTGTGTCTTTCTTCCATAAATTGTAATTTGTTCATCTTCAATGTTATTTTTTACGAATTGAATCAAAATTTGCATCCTAGTGTAAAGTAGTTCTGAGAAAATTTGTAAATGTAATTTAGGCGAAATATTTTGTTAGTAGTAAAAATTTTATTGTAGCCTGTATCGTTTACCGAAGAAGTTAATTTCATTATTTTATATGTATTTTTATAACAAAAGATCATAACAAGTTTTTAGATCTTTTTTGGTTGAACAACATTTGTAAATTCATCATTTTTCGTACCCTGCGTCGTTTTTCCACAATTTTTACATTTTTCATCTAGAGAAGGTATTAGATTTGTGTAAAATTTGACTCCCCCCTCCTCCACCGTTTTTGTCAAATGTCCACGTTTTGAGACCCCCTGAACAAAAGAAAAACAGGTTTTCACGAATGCGTTTGTCTGCCTGTGAGCACGACAACTCTTGAAAGAATTGATTGATTCGATTTTCCTTTGGTATACTCTTTTAGTCTCCTAAGCTCAAGGTCAAGTTTGTTAACCATTTTGGATGAAAATTCGAAAAGTGAGAGCACTTTGAAAATTTTTGAGACCTTTTTTTTTTAAATTTGAAAATGATATGTATGTCTGTTCATAATATTAGAAAATTCAAAGAATTAATTCTCATGACATTTTTCGATAAAATAAAAATTTTCAGAGTTACAGCATTTTCAGAATCCAAAAGGAGAAACGAAAATTAGGATTTTCAGCCAAACAACGCATGATAAGAACAAAAGTCTATATAAGAAAAATGTTTTTCTGGACGCCCTACAAGACTATCATAACGACTTTTTTAATTTTTTCGAAAAATCGAAAATTCACATTTTTATTGCACAAAAAATAATTAAACATCCTACATATACAATACAATTGCGTCTCTCTCGGTTTTCTTTTCCGGGGGGGGGGGGGCGCCCGTAATCTTAAGGTAAGAGAACTACGAGAAACTATGCGCACGTAAGGAAATTATATATTCTATGTGTACGTGAGAAAAAGAAAAAGGGTTGCGAAAGTAGAAACATAGAAAATGGAGTGTTTGAAGGTGGTTTGAAGTATGGTCAGTTGTAGATAGTGAATCACATTGCAATCAAGGAGTCGGTTAGATTATGAATAAAGAAGCAAGATAGCATCTCAAAGATCAAAGATGTATCGCCCAGATTACCGTGGGTTAGAATGAAGGTTAGAATCAGAAGATTATTTATCAAAGCGTGCTAGACCCCAGTTGATAGTGATCAGAAAGATGTCAAAGACGCCTTCTGAGAAACTTCAAATGATACAATAAGTACTTGCGATCATTGTGAAAACATCATTCTACTAGGAGATATGAACCGATGGGTCGGCGTCCAACATCAGGGTACAGATACAGAATGGGTGCTAAGTAATTCTGGGGATCTAACAAGAAAAAATTGTAACAGTGCCGAATGAGTTAGCTTATGCTTAGAAAAGGGCCTATTTATTACAAATACTTGGTTTATACATAGAATGATCCACATGTACACCTGGTTTAAAGAAAATAGCCACAGTATAATTGACTTCGTTATTGCGGATGAAAGACTAAGAGAACTAGTCAAAAATACAAGAGTCATGAGGGGCTCTGAATGCAATACTGATCATTACCTTTTAGTCTCCAAAATAAACTTAGGACAGGGATGGAGAAGAAAGAGAACCAAACAAACGAAAAAAGCGCGAAACAAGATTCAAAATTTACAGAAACCGGAAGTGCGGATAGATTTTTAGAATAAGTTAAACGAACGTATAGATAGGGCAACTTGAGAAGCGCTCATAAGCAATAAAGATATAGAGGGCGCATGGACTACCCAGCTAACCTGTTACCATCCTGAAAGGTTCCTGAATGATCACATGTTATCAGAGGAATTGTTACTTGTATGTCAGTCTCCTATCAGGTAACGGCATAATCGCCGTAGTTTACTAGGGAGGCTTGTTTGCAACCGTTCCCTGTCAGACTAGTAACATGGTGGTAACAGCCGGCAGCGATCTTACCGGACGAAAAACTTCGTGCGCATGCGCAAGTAATAGGCATTCATTGGCTCTGTGAGTTCCCGCACAATTTAAAAGTGCAAACGTAAATAGCTTTTACCTTGATTTTGGAAAATTTTGTTTATATTTTTGCTTGTAGCGCATACGTTTCTTAAACTATAAGCATTTAAGGGGAGAATTTTTTTAATAACTAAATAGTGAAGAAAACAACAAAATATTACAAAAAACTTGATTTTTATTTCATAAAATTAACTTTTAAGAAATTTCATGTAAAAGCATCTAAAGAATGTTATTTATTATTAGTAATTTCTATTAAGCGTTGATGATTTTAATATTATTTTGATTAAGCTTTTTAAGTATTTACAATCATACGCAGTTTTAAAGAAATATTTTTCGAAAAGATTCAAAAACTTGTTGTATTTTTTAAAAACGCAGTTTGAAACTAAATTAGAAAAAAATCTATTTTTAATTTTAAAAAATTTTGTATGGATAGCTTACAATGTGCTCTAAAAGTCCCTTGAATATAAAAATGGGATCTCCCTTACTTTTCGAGAAATAATTAAAAACGTAGAGCTCAGACTCACGGGTGTTGGGCACGCCATGTCATAGCATACGTTCTTAAATATTTGTCGAAAACTAAGTAATTAACATGGGCTTTTAAATGGAAAAAGCTCGATTTTCAAAAAAATGGAAAAAAGAAGTACTTGTTATACATTTTTTGTCAATTAAAGTATTGTCATCTCTTGAGGAGTATTTAAGGAATAATTTCCACCCAATAGCTTTTAATTTTGACACACCTGAACCCCTTTAATTGTGCCCGGAAAATGCCCCAAAAAATGCAAAATAGCAGTTTTCTATCAAATTCAGGCTAAAGACGGTATTTTTAAAAAAAATTTCAACATGAATTATTTTTAATCGATAAGTGACGAGTTTTAAATTATATTTAAAATATTTTTAAATTGTTTAAACAATTA
This sequence comes from Andricus quercusramuli, assembly GCA_932178445.1. Taxonomy (NCBI): domain Eukaryota; kingdom Metazoa; phylum Arthropoda; class Insecta; order Hymenoptera; family Cynipidae; genus Andricus; species Andricus quercusramuli. The sequence goes on from CAKNXH010000550.1 coordinate 434,585, forward strand.
GTATTTGTTTAAACAATTTTGTTCCCTCTGTAAATCGTGAAAAGTTATTATCTTTCAGAATAAATCGATCAAAGTTGATGAATGTCAAGAGTAGTAGTTCTTGTTTAACTTATTTGGTAATTATTTAAACAATTTTCATTTGTTTAAACAATTTTTTCTCCCTAAAACTGTAAAAAAAAAAAAAAAAGCAGAAAATAATGGCACGATTAAAGAATGTTGAGAGCAATACATTTTTGAAGGATGTTTGGTAATTATTTAAACAATTTTGACTTGTCTAAACAATTTTTTCCCCTGTAAAGCGTGAAAAATTATTACTTTCTGGAATTAATGACACAATTAAGGGAATTTAAGAGTAATATTTTTTTTCTACAGAATATTTAGTAATTTTTTAAATAATTTTTATTTGTTTAAAAAATTTGTTCTCTGCAAATCGAGAACATCTATTCTTTTCAGCAATTAATGACACAATTATCGAATTTTAAGAATAATATTTCTTTGCTTAAGATACTTTGAAATTATTTAAACAATTAATAATCATTAATAATCATTAATATAAACCATTTTTGCAGTCTGTTATGAGTAGTTATTTTTCAGATCATATATTCGTTAAACTGGATAATTTTTCAAATGAAT
>CAKNXH010000550.1:435617-478345 GCA_932178445.1 Andricus quercusramuli
GTAGAGCTCAGACTCACGGGTGTTGGGCACGCCATGTCATAGCATACGTTCTTAAATATTTGTCGAAAACTAAGTAATTAACATGGGCTTTTAAATGGGAAAACCTCGATTTTCAAAAAAATGGAAAAAAGAAGTACTTGTTATTTAAGGAATAATTTCCACCTAATAGCTTTTAATTTTGACACACCTGAACCCCTTTAATTGTGCCCGGAAAATGCCCCAAAAAATGCAAAATAGCAGTTTTCTATCAAATTCAGGCTAAAGACGGTATTCTAAAAAAAAATTTCAACATGAATTATTTTTAATCGATAAGTGACGAGTTTTAAATTATATTTTAAATAATTTTAAATTGTTTAAACAATTAGTATTTGTTTAAACAATTTTGTTCCCTCTGTAAATCGTGAAAAGTTATTATATTTCAGAATAAATCGTACAAAGTTGATGAATGTCAAGAGTAGTAGTTCTTGTTTAACTTATTTGGTAATTATTTAAACAATTTTCATTTGTTTAAACAATTTTTTCTCCCTAAAACTGTAAAAAGTTATTATTTGCAGAAAATAATGGCACGATTAAAGAATGTTGAGAGCAATACATTTTTGAAGGATGTTTGGTAATTATTTAAACAATTTTGACTTGTCTAAACAATTTTTTCCCCTGTAAAGCGTGAAAAATTATTACTTTCTGGAATTAATGACACAATTAAGGGAATTTAAGAGTAATATTTTTTTTCTACAGAATATTTAGTAATTTTTTAAATAATTTTTATTTGTTTAAAAAATTTGTTCTCTGCAAATCGAGAACATCTATTCTTTTCAGCAATTAATGACACAATTATCGAATTTTAAGAATAATATTTCTTTGCTTAAGATACTTTGAAATTATTTAAACAATTAATAATCATTAATATAAACCATTTTTGCAGTCTGTTATGAGTAGTTATTTTTTCAGATCATATATTCGTTAAACTGGATAATTTTTCAAATGAATTTTGGGTAATAAGCATCAACAAACATTTTTAAACAAACAAGAATTGTTAAAAAAATAAAAATTATTTCAAAAATTGCTCAAGATTCTGTAGAAAAAAAATATGACTCTTAAATTGCTTTAATTGTGTCATTAATTCCAGAAAGTAATAATTTTTTACGCTTTACAGGGGGAAAAAATTGTTTAAGCAAATCAAGATTGTTTAAATAATTACCAAACATCCTTCAAAAATGTATTGGTTTCAACATTCTTTAATTGTGTCATTATGTCCCTCTCCAACATTTTTGCAAAAGTATTCATGATTATAATTCCGAAACGAGATGTATATTTTGAGGTTAAGCTGTCATTGCACGTTGCGTTTCCAAACATCACTTTGTTACAAGCATGTGATTAAAATGACGGGATAATGTTACCTGCTTCGCTTGTAATTTTTTACTACTTTGAGTGGGAAATATATTGTCACTGGGTGACCAGCAGGGAAGTCACCAGTGACTGGTTTTCTGAATCTTGTTACAATTATGTGACTATTCGGACTAGTAACTGTGTTAGCTGGGTATGCTACGGAATATCATTGTTAAAACTGCGACATTTACGAAGGAATCTCCTTCTTCATTTTAAATCGAGTAAAAATTTAGTCATGATTTTTAAACTAAATATCAAGCGCGAAGCGCGAGTGTCTTGATGAGAATGTGTTCCTTAAGGTCGACAGAACCTTAAGTAAGCGTCTCATCAAAAAGTGATTACCCTGTAAAAATGAGAGCATTGAAGTAGATTATATGGCATTGAAAAAATCGTACACTTTAATGCCTATAAATCCAAACAAATTCCGTTTTTGTCCGAATGCGCTTCATGGCATTAGACAGTTTTCGTTCGAATCATTTTGAATCACACACAAAAATTATGGCATTAAAGTGGCTTCTTTGTGATGTCGTTGATTTAATGCCATTAAATGAACTTGAATGACCGTATCAGTTTAATGCCATGCAATGCCTTCAGCGATCGAAGGCATATAATGGAACCAATGCCGTTCAATGCTGTTGAATTACCAAATAAGTCGAATGCTATATAATGCTTTTTCCAACCGGATATATCGAATACAATCAATGCATTCGAATGCCGCTAAATCAACATTCGGACAAAAACGGAATTTGTGTTGATTTATAGGCATTAAAGTGTACAATTTTTTCAATGCCATATAATCCACTTTAATGCTCCCATTTTTACAGGGTATGAAAAAATTTGTTTTCTTTCGAGTGCACAATTTTTGTCTTTTCATATTTGTTGGTATCCTGTACATTTTGACCACAAAATGGAATTTTTCATTTTTTTCGTGCCATAAACATTCGAATTTTTGGATTTTTCGAAAAAATTGAAAAAAGTCTTATAAGTATATTGTAGGGTGTTAAACAAATTTTTTTTTCTCCTTGTAAATTTTTTTCATATCATGCGCTGCTTGCACTGTAAAAACAATTTATGTTAATTTTACGAGTTTCAGAGTAGGTCCGATTATTACCTACTCCCAAAGTAACTGACATTAACGAATATCTACTTTTAATATGGAATTCAACTTTTAGGTTATGTAAGTTTCCAGACAGATTCTGTAAAATTACAATGCATTATGAATTTGTAGTTGATGGTATTCTCTACATGAGATGGTACATTCTACACACTGTAAAAACTATGGTTCCATTTTATTTGAGCATCATTTTTTTAGCGTCCTGTTATAATACCTAATCGTCTTTTTTTTTAAGCCTTCGTTCGTGCTATTTTACTTTGCTAACTTCAGATTAAAAAGTGGTACGTACTAGCGAACTAAAATAATCCACAGGGCAATTGTTTAAATTTCTTGCAACTTCATGCTGAAGAGAAACAGAAAACATTTGAAACAGAAAAAATGTGATTCTCACTTCGGTCCTGTTTTGATCCAAAAAAGTTGTACTAAAACGTCGTTTAGTGGCACCAAAATCAAGTGGCATTAGAATAGAGCCACTCGAGACTATATTTTTGGAGTACTGTTTCAACACCTGAAACTAGCCTTGAAATGATACTTTTTTTTACAGTGCATGAGAAATGTGAATAATTCTTCTTTTTCCATACAAATTTTGTCGTTGAGAAATTATGTACACAAAATATCACAGCCAAAATAAAATAATTGTCGAGGTCGGTCGAAGTCGATTCGGAGTCTCCGAGTTCTTCAGAGTTCTTTGTACATAAGCAAAAAATCTCTGGCACGAGGCATAAGCGGCAACTTTTAAACTTGACAATTACTTGTACTTATACTATGTTAAGAGCTGTACAAGTACGCCGCGTTATCAATATTAAATTTCAAGACGTGAGATTACGTGGGGAAAAGGAATTTTTAACAGTTTGTGTATTTTTACCAGCGTCAAAGAAATCAACACTCTGAAAGTAGGTCCATTTATTACCTACTCTGAAAGTCACAGATTCACAAGCAGAAACTGTACTTCTACAACGCCTTGCTATAGTGTCAGTCTAAAAGTGGTAAAGTTAAAAGATGGGTTGGAACTTTTAACATGAAAGTGGCATTCATCCCATAATCAGAGTAGTAAAATTGCAACAATTTTTTGTTGATAATTTTACCATTCTAAGTGGCACAATTTTTATATTTTTTACAGTATGGCTTGAACTGTTCATTTTCGTTTGTTTTTTGGAATTTTGTAAATGCTCTAACTCCATTATTTTTTGTTTCACCAGAGAAACTGACTGGGACAAATTGTTTGTCTTCTTGAGTACTGCAAACACCCGTAGATAGAATTCATGAATTAAAAAAAAAAGTGGTCACAAAAATTTTGAAGAAGAGCTCACTTTTTGAATTTTCATCCAAAATGGCTGGCTGAGGAACTTGACCATCACTTCAGGATACTTGCGAAGTATACCAAAGCCTAATATAATCTGTCGATTCTTTTGAAAGTTATCGTGCCAACAAAACAAAAATCTACATACACACACATACATACATACAGACAGAGATATTCGCGTAAAACTGTTTCCTCGGTTCAGAATGTCTCAAAACATGGATATTTGACAAAAACGGAGAAGGTCAAATTTTACACAAATCTAATACCTTCTCTGATGAGAATGTAAAAATATGTTCAGTGTATAAAAACTAAAAAGTGTGAGATCGAAACTCATACACAGTTCAGAAAGAGTGGCGCTAAATCCGTATATTTGAAAAAAGAAACTCGTTAAAAAGTTTCCATCCTGTAGTTCGATATGTAAATGCATCGTCGCAGTTGCTTTATCACCAGCGAGAAAAAGAAGGATGAAACTCACAGGTTAGAATTCTATTTGCAATATCGAGAACGGAATAGGTCAATACAAAGTTTTCAAGATAAAAGAAAAGTTAGGACAATATTTTTCAAGATAATAATGCAAAAAGGCACAATATTTACCAAGAAGATCATTATTGCATCAAAAAGACGAATTTTCAACAAAATGCATGAATTGTCAATTAATAAAGATCAATTCTCAACCAAAAAATGAATCATCAAATTATCAAGTAAATAAATTAATTCGCAGTTAATTTGATGAATCTTCGAATAAAAAATTTATTTCTCAACTAAATAGTTGAACTATCAACGAAGTAAATGATTTTCTACCAAGAAAATTCATATTCTGCTACAAAAAGGCGAGTTTTCTAACTCATTCATGAACTTTGAACGGAATAGTCGAATTGTCAAGTAGAAAAGAGAAATTTGAAAATAAAATTGGAATAATTCGATTTTCCGTTGAAATCATCTTACACAAAAATGGTTTAATTTCCCTATTTGATGTTGGGTTTTAATGTGGCCCCGACCAGAATTGCTAGTTTAGAACAAACTGATGGGGGCCCTATCAGGCTCTAGTAGACAATTTCTAGCTTTGAATAAGTAAGTGCACTCGCATTCGCCGGTTGAAAGTCAACTGATGATTGAAATATGAGTTTCAGTTACTCGCTTGATTCAAAGTCAACCGCTTTATGCACGCAAAATGGAATTTTCAGGTTAATTAAAGACACAAATATGGTTGAAATCCCGTCAAACCTTCACTTAATATTTTTGCAGATTATGACATATCCTGTTTATAAAATACGATGAAAATTATCAAAATAAGGTAAGGCAATTGTTTCCCGTAAAAATTTTAACTTTTTTTCACCTCCATGACAATGTATTCTTGGAATTTGCCTCAGCTTCAACTCATGAAAAACTTTTCACAAACGATGCACCTGTTCAACACATAGCAGGCAAGGAATAACACTGGCTTTTCATCATTTCTCAATATCAACGATTTTTAAAATAATTTTTTGTTATCAAGTGAACACGTTTCACAAACGACTTAAATATAAACTATCCAAATGACAGAGATCTACGGTTCAATCGACATTTCTTTAAAGTGTTCGCACACCGCAGTTCGGTCACACACTTCTGCTAGCGCAAATGAATTTCAGACCGCACACCTGAAAATCGTTCGAAATTTAACATACCTATTAGTTGTTCTTTGTATTACTACATACTTCAAACCGAGACACGCTATTTAAGATCAGTTTATGGTTGACATTAATTGACTTACTCAATTCAAGTTAAAAATGAAATTCAGTTATTCTTAAAATTCAGATTCTTGTATTGCTGTGTATACTCGTATGATTTTTGTAAGTCTAAAATCAATACAAATTTGATGGAATAGTTTTAAGTCAGATCAAATTCAATATTTCAAAGATGTTATAGATTTTTTTCGTTCTACTGGCCTACATTTTTATCAATATTGAAATAATTTTATTTATTGTTCAACTCATACCCCACTGGTTTTCCGAATTTTTTTCTCGATTGTCTATGTTTTTTTCATGTATTTTTTTTTTTTACAAATTAAATTATTACTGAGACTTTGGATATATTTTTCTCCTATTTTATATCCTTTCAACATTTCACAAGATTTTCTTCAGCCAAAAATATCAGGAGCTGTATTTGTAGGTGTGGCCGATAAATGTCATAGTTGATATTTCAACCGAAAAATAAATATTTTCAAGTCAAAAACGGATCAATCAAACCAAAAAGTCGACTTTTCAACAAAATTGACAATTGAGGAAAATAATTTTGGTAAATGATGAAAATTGGTATCTTATCCTTAGAATCAATGTTTAAAATTTTTTTACAATGTATGGGCAATCAAACTGTTACATGTTTTTTCAACAATACCAATTTTTGAATGACATGCAGGACACTATCATAACCTAAAATTACTGATTTCCTGCGTATCTGAAACCAGACATAACCGAAAATTGTTATGAAACCTGCGGATTGTGTTTGAAATTCAATTTTTTTCATTTTCAAATTTTTATTCGAAATAACTGTCCTGTCAAAAATGTAAATATAACGTGAAACTGTTTCAAAATTGAAAAGCTCTTTCGAACTATAATGATTTTCGTTTTAAGATACCAACTATTGTTATAAAATGCTAAAGTAATCAAAAATCGTTGAGAGATGATGAACCTTCAAAATCTAATGACTTTTTTTAAATTTCAATTTCCGCTAGACAAAAAAAAAACGAAAAACGTTAATTTTGGTCTTTCAGATTGCCAGTCTGATGCTCTTACACACTAAGCTACGGAGATACAAGATTAATTTCTTCACAACCCCTACAAGCTGAATTCCGACGCAATTCCTTATACTTATTAGATGAAATATTCAAACATACAAATGATTTACATTTTCTGATGTTATGGTTTTGACCAGATAAAATGTATTGAATAATTTGATGTCAATTTTTTCTTGTCTAACGGCCTAAAATCAATATTTTTTAATATTGACTGTTGTTCTTAAATTGTATTTTCTTCACAACCCAACATTAAATTATTTCATACATTGTATCTGGTCCAAACCATAACATCAAAAAATATAAAACATTCCTGTGTTTGAAAAATAGATCTTACAAGTATAAGGAATGACGTCGGAATTCAACTTGTAGGAATTGTGAGGAAATTCATCTCGTTTCTCCGTAGCTTAGTGGGTAAGACCATCAGCCGCCCAATCTAAAAGACCTGGGTTTGGATCCCAGCGGAGCTTGACAGCAATTTTTTCACAATTTATAAATGAAAATCAATTCAGAAAAATATTCATTTTAGACCAGAAGACAAAAACAATTAACAAAAAATTAGCTGTAACCTAAAATTGTTAAATATCGGAGTCTTTATAACTTTTTTTTTTAAATTTTAGTTTCCTAAAATATTTAGAAATTTGCAGTCTTTTAAAAGTGTATGATTTTATATTTTAAATATTCTAAAAAGATACTAATTTCCAGCAAAAGATACCAACATAAAGCATGTACAATATTTTAAATAATTTTTTCTATACTTCTGATGTTCTAATTCAATCACCAAATAGTATTATAAAGCATAGATGTTTCTCAATTCGTATGATGTTTTCTATGATGTGACTTATTACAAGGGATTATTTTTAGGATGAATTTCAAAATTAAAAATTTGAGATATAAGTCAAATGTCCCAGTAATCGTAAAATTTGGTTATAGTTTGAATATATTGTTACACAAATGTGTTAAAAGTAACATTTAATGATGAAACTCACTTATTTTTAGCATTTTACAACATCAAATAGAAATTACATTCATTCAAAGAAAATCAAAAGGAAGAAAATTGGCATCACGATTACTGGGATTAAGGTCACGATTACTGGGACGTTTACCTTAAATCAACTTCAAGTAATAAAAAGTCAATCATTTTTTCAACAACAATAATTTCGAAATGTTCGATATACATTGTTACAACACTTTTTTCGATAGGCTAAACAAAAAACATGAAAATAAATAGGGGAGACTGAGTCGGGACGAGACACCGGGGAAAGATGGGTCACCCGATTTTCTAATAAGTTACATAGTTTTCAAAACTGTCTTCTTGAGAAATATGGAACAAAACCGATACGCCATTCCTCAATAAACGAAAAAATGAAAAATATTGAATGATACAAGAATACAGTAACGTTGCTATTTCAGAAAGTAGATTCCGTTATTTTACGTAATTTTAAGTGGAAATTGATCAGTGAAAACGTAAACATATTCTTTTTTGTAATGCTGATGGTAAAGAATAATAATTATCATATTTTATTGTAACTAACTCGTTTTGTAAAATTTGTGAATATGAGTTTTTGATGTCTTTCGGAGCTAGGAGACGTAAACAACGTGATTGTACATAATTGAAATGTATAAATAATATGTAGTGACTAGTCTCTCGGCGCCAGCAAGGTGCCTTACTGTTGGTTTTTCCCGTGTGTGAAGTTCCGAAAAGTGTCTACCTACACTTTCCAACGTCTCATGGGGCAGGGAGGCTTCCCTGCGATCGATCACAGAAATAATGTTCGTCACACCCCTAGCCATTTCCAACGTTTCGTCGGGGCGGGAAGAGACCCCTGTCACTGATCACAGAATTAATGTTGGTCAAACCCCTACCCCTTTCCAATGTCTCTATGATTTGCCTTTCATGATTAAACACAAAAATACTTTCAGTTGCACCATTAAACCTTTTTCAACGTGTTTTAGTATGTGACGTCAATTGACACGACTCAGAAGTTAGCTATGCATATACATTTGAAACTTGTGCCTTACGGGGTAAAAAAATTTTGGTATGGGATTGATCCAGGAAAACATCTGTGGAATCGTATGGGAGTGATCTCTTAGATAGTATAGTAAAATTATGGCATTTAAGACGATCCCATACTTCATGTATGTTTGAATGAAGTATCGTGCATGTATAGCTCAAATATAGCTAAAGTATAACAATGTATAGTTGAAGTATGGAGGAAGTATTTTTAAATTATATCTGAGAAGTATAGCTGCATTATAACTGAAGAATAAAGGTAAAGTATAGCTGATGTTCAGTCAAAGTATGGCTGGAGTATATCTTTTAAGTGTAGCTCAAGTATGTCGATTAAATCTATGTATAGAGAAAGTTTGACTATAGTAGGTATAGCGGTATCATTGCTGATGAGAGATAATCAGTTACATGAAATACATGAAAATAGAGATGCAGAATCATGATTTTCATAATGTCAAAGAATATTGTTTGTAAATTCTAAAATAAGTAGAATACAAATAAGTAAAATGTTAATTGTAACATAAATAGTTTAACTTTATGAAATTTAAAGCTAAATATTTCACCTGAGTAATAATTTTATTAAACCTTTTTATGCTTTTGATATTATGTTTAGGGATAGAAGATTCTGGATCTCTTACCAATATATGTAACATAAGAGTTATATAAGTAGTTAATTGTTTATCCGTTGCATGTCGTATATCCTCACGAACAATATTTAATATACAGTTGACTCACGAAATCACTTATGGCGAACATTTTGGATTTTTTGACGAGCTGTCATTTATGATACATTATGATTTATGACAATATATAGAATTTCTGAAAATAAAACAAGAATTCAACGATAAAATTTGGACAACCACCACAAAATGCTTCTATTGCAATTCCTAAAAAACAAAATGAAATAATTTGTTTCATTGGACAAAAATAAGAAAGAGGAAAGAAAAATGAGAAGGTAACCAACCAAATCCCCTTCCTTCTCTTTTTTATTTATTTATGTTTTATAACGTTGCTAGGGTATCTTGAAGGATACATGAGTACAATTCTATGTGCGATACTTTTGCCATACTTAAGTATAAATGGAGCATAATCTGTACTTCAGGTATACTTAAGTATAGATGAAGTATATCCCATACTTCAGCTATACTTCAGCTATACTTTAGCTATACTTCAGCCATATTTGAGCTATACTTCAGATATACTTTATCTACACCATTTCAATATACTTTAAGTATGGGATTGTGTCATTTACCGTTCACTTTTTATACTTTGGAAAGTCAATGATTGATCACTCCCATACTTATGATTTTCACTCGGGTTGAATAAAAAATGCAGTAATAGTCCTATCGAAAAAAGGGGTCATTCAGAAAACACGTGATACGTTCAGGGGAGGATGAGTGTCTACCAAATTATCATTCTTCATGTTATGAACAATGGAAAAAGCATTACGAAAGAGAAGGGGAGTTGTTACAATTCGTGAAAAATGCATCATGTATTTCACGAATGGCCACAAAGTAATTTTTTTAAGAATTACATTGTTATCAAACATTGTGCACTCATTGTAAATGAAAGTATTAGTCGCAAAGCAACTTTCAAGACATAGACAGATGCCTCACTAACATATCTCTAGGCGTTTTTTTTTTTTTTAATTTTTTCAATGGACAAATTCTCCAAACAATTACACTGTTCTAAAAATTTTCCCAGGTTTCGAAAGTTTCCAGACAAAAATATTAGCAAAACATACACTAATAGCAGGGTGAATCATTATGCAAGCTTCCAGAACGTTCACTTATCAATAATTATTAAACCATCTATTGTTGTTATCACCTCCACGTTCACTCCCTCACGTTACGCCATTCGGCATATGGAATTCAAAATTTTTCCTTCTTATAATCAAAACTAAAAGTCTTATCAAAAAAGTAAAGATACCTCTAGATTCATTTCGGAAATATCTCCAGGTGGTTCTTTCATTTACATTCTGTTCATTCTTGATGAAATAGGAATTTTAGTTTTTTTATGATAAAGAGAAAATTTTGACATCCATATGCTGCATGCCCGAGTAAAAATGTTCCCAATTGAGTTCTACTTGGCGATGTCTTGAGTTCCTCTCCAAGACATCGATGTCTGGCTGCTTCTCAAAACTGAGACGAGACATAAGACCATGTCTCACTTTCATGGTTTCAGCATGGTGATAAGAGTGGGTCGAAAATAAATACTTTTGGAATTCGAAATCGTTGCAGTGAGGAAAAGTAGCGTATTGGGGTCCTAAAAATGTATAAATAATTTGGAATCGATCGACATGCAGCTTGGTCACCCACGCTCGAAGACAAGGCTTCAACAATTTCTTGTTTTTAGAGGTTTTAAATTTTACTGAGTTAATATTTTTTGTACATACCTGGAGGTCAAAAAAGTCTTCTCAATTTTTTTCGGATTTTAATCTATAATTTTCTAAGAGATAATTCATATTTAATTTACCATTGTTCTCGGAAATATTTTTTAACACGTCTGCAAATAGGCTGTTGACACCTCCAACACTCACGGCCGCTGTGTAAGCATAACAGCGGTAAAGACAAACTGCGAACTACACCATGCTCCTAATTTTATACCTACAACATCATCGCAAATGATTTCAAACATCGTAATAAAATAACTCATAACATCCTCATCTCATCAGTCACTTGACTTAGTCCGAGGCTATGACGAAAAACCAGGTTCACTCGAGAAAAAGCTTAAACAAAGAAAATATAACATATGAGACTGAGGAACACCAAAACCCATAAATGATAATGTAGAGGCTTTTGAATGTTTTGAAACGCTTGTCGCTACCCGAGAATCGTCAGGGCGCCCCTGGAGTGACCGCTGGGGGCCACAGCATGCACGACGGTGGTTATGGTGAGCTGCGAGATGGTCAGGCAGATCTCACTAATCAAACAGCTGGCCAGCAAGAACATCTGCGACATACGGTAAGCAGTGAAACATCAACTGTGCCTGCTGGGGATGCTTTGGCTAGCGTTAGCTATTTGCAGTCAACCACTCCAACAGAAATACCGTGGGAGATCTTCAAGTGCGATACCACAATGAATGAGGAACTGGTGCGTCTCTGTTATGCAAGTGCAAAGTTTGAAACCTTACGCAAAAAAGGACAAAATTCTAGAACGAGCCGCAAAGTATCCTCAAATGGAGGAATTCGCATCAAGAGATCTTATCGCTAAGGTGAAGTACATCAGGACTAATTTACTCATCTCAGAAGATTGAGCAATGCAGATTAAAAAACAGGTTGATTTGGCGTGGAAAACCAACGGCAATGCACAGCAGTTAGAGGAAGACGCGTGACACGAACAAGCCGCGGCAATTGATGTTCTTCCTCAACCTGGTGATGATCCAGCACCACCACATCCTCTAGAGGTAGATGGCCTAATACAACCAGTGCCAGAAGCAGAGATTCAGCAACCAAGGGGGCGATTAAATTGGACATACCATATGAACAGAGATGTGATGCGCTTTTATTTTTTGGCGAAGAAAAGTGGGCGATGTGTAAGGAGAGAACATCATCGTCTCTTCTTACTTAAGTACTCAGGACTAGCCACCAGAATAAATGAGCAGAATCCAGCAGATCAAAAACGCTCAATATCTTTAAGCAAATTGCTTTCGGCTGTTGAAATAGCTGTCATTGAAATGAAAGTGGAACAGCAGCTTCCTATTAATGAACTTCCATTGGAAGATGTGGACAACGCAGACTTGATTGCAACTGAAGGCATAGGTGCTAGGGATAATGAACATCAAGCACCGGATGAACGAGAACCACAGCCGGACATTATAAACGATGACCTAAACAGCGTAGTCCCAGAAAAGATACAGCACCTTGAAAGGAATTTTGGTCAAGCTTTACTGGAGTTCAGACATATAGAACCAACACAAAGGCATTCACACTGCCTAAGATGAACATCACAAATGATCTGCGTGCACTAATAGAAAACCTGAACAGAAAGGTTTTACTTATGCATTTGAACGCAACACAAAATGCGTTAGAGGTGCAAACTCTTGTATACTGTGCAGCTGTGCCAACCGTTAGAACGTTGGACCGCAGAACTAGGCCTATAAATGCAGTCTTTCTCCCAAGAAAGGAGCGAGATCCACCATGGAAGATCAGGTTGGATATGGATATCAGCAAAGTAAGGTACAAATTTGGTCGACTGACTCAATATAAGAAAGGAAATCGAAGCAGAAAGCTGATACACCATGTTATTAAAATCATCCACACTCAGTACACCGAGAAATTGACACCAGCAATATTGGATGAGATTATAGACTCCCAACGGCAGAGACTTAATTTTTTTACTGCTAGACTGCGTCAGTACAAGAAAAGTAGTGCAGGAAGACAACAACATCGAACCTTTTAGGCAGATGAAAGAAGGTTTTATCCAGAACTGAGTGTAAAGCAAAATAACCAACAAGACACCAGAGTCTCTCAATTGGAAGACATGACTAACTCTTGGTCAGATGTTTGGGAAAAAACTGGCAGAAGCAATTTGGACACTGCGTGGTTCCAACTAGAGAAAGCAAGCGCAAGCATTAACCCTGAAATGAAGCTGACAAACATCACAGCTTTAGATATTTCAGCGGTTTTGAAAAAAGCATGTAACTGGAAAGCTCCAGAGCCGGACATGGTGCACAATTTCTGGTACAAGTACCTGACTAGTGTGCATCCTGCGTTGGCACGGTGTTTTCAAAAGATCATTGAACATCCAGATCTGATGTCAGGCTTTATGCTGCAGGGTGCTACGTATATATTGCCTAAAAAACCAGACGCTCAAAATCCATCTGAATTTCGACTGATAGCCTGTCTGCCAACAATATATAAATGTCTTATAGCTATCATAGCAGATAAGGCATATTCTCACTGTGACGAGAATGATATCCTTACAGAATAAAAAAAAGGATGTTGTATGAATGATGTTGTTGAATGGATGACTAAACACCGAATGCACCACAGTAATTCAGCGATTGGAAGGGTAGTTCTTTCACGTCACATAGGGGGCAGGAGCATTTTAGATGTCAGAAAAATGCGTGAGTCACAAGTTATACACTTGCGAGATTATTTTAACAGCAAGCGAGATGTTACGCTTTACAACATTATCTGTAAAGCGGATCTTGACTACACGCCCTTGAATTTGTCCCTAGAGAAGGCGTTGAATATTAGGGCAAAAACCATAGAGGAATTAGAAACGCGATGGAGACAGAAAGCCGTCCACAGCGAACACCCCAAAACGCTAGATCAATATGAAGTGGATAGTGAGGCATCCAATATATGGCTGGGAAAGGGAGTCCTGTATCCAGAAACGGAAGGATTCGTCATTGCGATTCAGGATAGGGTTGTCAGCACCAAGAATTATCGCAAACACGTGTTACATCAAGAAGTGGTTGACCGGTGCCGATTATGTGGATATACCAACGACTCCATCGAGCACATTATTGATGGTTGTCGCGTAATGGCTCAAAGAGAATATACGCACAGATATAATGAATTGGCGGGCATTATACATCAACAACTCGCCCTGAACCTAGGACTCTTGACAGAATGGATGCCTTTCTATAGATACATTCCAATGCCCGTTTTAGAAAATGAAGATTACATCTTATATTGGGATGCGACTATCCAGACGGATCATTAAATTCGATCCAATCGACCTGACATCGTGATGCGAGAGAAAAAAGGTGGAAGAGTCTGCATTATCGACATTGCTTGTCCGCTCATCCGAAATTTACAGGCCAGCTATATAACCAAGATTCATAAGTATAGCGAGCTAAGGCCTCAGGACCACCAGGAAGCAAGCGACTAAGAACCTATGGCGTGATAGATGGTAGCTCTAAGAAAGCATCCAGAGGCGACCGTTGTCACCTCCAACACTCACGGCCGCTGTGTAAGGATAACAGCGGTAAAGACAAACTGCAAACTACACCATGCTCCTAATTTTGTACCTAAAACATCATCGCAAATGATTTGAAACATCGTATTAAATTACTTATAATATCCTCATCTCATCAGTCACTTGACTTAGTACATGGCTATGACTAAAAACTGGGTTCACCCGAGAAAAAGATTAAACAAAAAAAATAATATATATATAATATAAAATGATAATATATTGTGTAAAAATATACAAAATCGTTTAATTATTAACAAAAATTAGCTTTTATGATAGTCAAATGGCCCTTTTTTCTGGGCAGGTATATAATTGAAGTTATGAAACGATCGACTTGAAGCCATAAAAATTCGTCTCAAGATATGAATATATGTCTTCAAGACATAGAAACCTGTCTCCAAGACCTAAATTGAAGTTTGGCTCCGTCTCGATAAGGAGACATGCTGAAGTCGAACTTTTCGACTTGAGCATGTCTTGATTGGGGGCAGCTCAAATCGAAACCAAGTCGCAGAATTTTTACTCGGGCGGTGTAACGTGAAGGAGTGAACGTGGAGGGAATAAAAACTATGTTTAAACTTACTTTCTGGAATTATTGAAATGTTTTTTTCGTCTATGATTCTTCATAGTAGGTCATGGTTCAGTAAGTAACTTTTAATTGTTTTTTATAATTAATAGATAAATTCGTTAAAATTATAATATAATTGTTTAAAAAGTGACTTCTTTTAAAATGTGAAAACCATCTGAAGATATTTCCTAGGTAAATCTAGTGGTGTCTTCACTTTTTCGATAGGACTTTTAGTTTCATTTATAAGAAAGGCACAATTTTGGAATCCACAAGCTGCATGGCGTAACGTGAGGGAGTGAAAGTGGGTGGAGGGGCGGGGGGTGAAAACAACAGATGGTTTATCAATTATTGATAAGTGAAGGTTCTGGAAGCCTCCTAATAATTTATTCTGCTATTATTGTATGTTTTGCTAATGTTGTTCTCCACACACTCTATAACAATTTAATTGTTTAAAATATCACTTTTTTCCAAAATGAAAAAAAGCACCTAGAGATATTCCTGAGACGAATCCAGGCTTGGTTTTGTTTTTCGCTAGGACTGTTAGTGTATTTTTGATTTGAGGCTCAAGTTTAAAAATATTCATATTTTTATAATTTCAATATCTTCGTAAGGGGATTTTTTTGTCAAATGTGGAGTTCACAAGACTCTGTCAAGCACGAATTATTTGTTATGAATGGAGCTGCATATCAAAATATGTTAAAATTTGAGACGACTCTTCTATAACCTAACTAAATGCCCAACATAGCTGAATATACCTTCTGGGCTTGCAAAATCATTTTTATAAACATATTTTCTCTTTCATATTTCATACAGATTTCTATTGTAAATAAATATGCACAGTATATAGTTGCTGCAAAAATCAATTGATATTGCTTAGTCATGAAATTAGGTAAAATTTATATAATTTCCAAAGCATGTCGCTGTTGATAACAATTTATTATATTTATATATATATATATATATATATATATTTATTTATTATATTGTAAGAAATTATGAGTAATGTAACTGCGTACGAAATAACATGAAAAATTATACTTTAGATTTAGAAATAATGAATAATTTAAGTTTCCTGTTTCATACCAGTAAGTCGCCCGGTCCGCCCCACGCCCGTGGCAAGACAGGAAAAAAGCATTACACTCAACTCCCGAGTTGAGCATGGTTTCGGACATGGCTTGCATTGGCCTTCAGCATATCACGGATAAATCCAAACGTAAAAAAGCAGGGCCACTGAATCATTTCTGTTGGATTTGGATGCATTCTAACAGCGACGCAACTAACGCGCTGAGAGTGCGGCCCTCGAGCCATTAGTCATGCTTGACTGAGCAGCCCCTCCCACGCCGCGCTCAGCGCATCATCAAATTCCGACGCAATCAGTTCTAGGAATAGCTTAGACTGAAGGCGCTTATCTCGGGAGTTAAATGTACTTTTGGTTTGTATTTTTTATTCATAATTAATTACTCTACCACATTTAATCCTTTATGAAATTGAAACGGGAGATTTTCCATTATATATATATATATATATATATATATATATATATATATATATATATCATGCACACGCTGAGTATCTAGAACACATACTATCGGGGTTTCCAACCCACGCAGGAACAACGTACATCTATAGACATGTAATCTCCACCTTAGTATATCGCGCCCGCATTTTATGTCAAGAAGTTCCCAGTGATAGGTGCAGAGCGTGTCATGCACACGCTGAGTACCTAGAACACATACTATCGGGGTGTCCGACCCACGCAGGAACAGCGTATATCGCTCTTACGGTGTTGGTCGCGACCCTGCCCTGCTGAACGCTCCAAGGGATATAGGGTCAATTGTCCGAAACGAGAAGTCCCAAATTTTCGGGAACTATGATCTTCGGGCAGCAGTCTCCGTTGCGCACTTAGGCCTGACATTATTCTCCAAGACTTCGAGAAACGAACTATATTCGTGATCGAATTCTCGGCTCCGTCCGAATACAACATCACTGCAAAGAAGAAAGAAAAAGAGGAGAGGTATCAAGACCTTAAAAGAGAGCTGCAACGACTGTACCCAAAATATTCGGTGCGAGTAATTGTCCTTGTGATAGGTGCTCTCGGAGGTGCGAAACTATCACTGCTTCGTAACCTTAAAGCCATACCTGCCTGCCAAAAATATGTCAAGGCGCTTCCGAGATGGATGCAGAAAACTGTCATCCTTGTTCCGCTTCTTGTTCTCAAGACACACGAGGGTTTCACCGGCCTGTCGTTGTGATTTCGTCGTGCCCTGTGACCAACCATCTCACGTTTGTGAGACGTGGCCATAGATGTGACTTACCGCGGTTCTACTGGGGGCTATTGACATTTTTTTTAGATGGAAGTTGCACTCAATTGGACCCTGTGGTGGTTGTTTAACTATTTTTATTTATTTATTTATAATTATTTAGAATTTGAGATAAAATACCTGTCCCATTCCGCCTCGGTATCCCCTTGAAATAATATTATATTATATTCGAATAACATTTTGTTATTCTATAAACAGAACTCATCCAGGTTTCTGTTCATTTTTGAATTTTACTGATTTGAAATATTTCTCCAAATCGTAATCTTACGTTAAAAACAAAAAAATTTTTTGAAAATGTATATAATAAATAGAAAGAGTTCAGCTGATTCAATTTATGTTGCAACATGTTGCGGGCATGGCGAATAATAACAGTGTTCAAAACTTCATTGTTCACCTCTTTAATATTCCACAAAAGCAAGAGACTACAAGTTCGAAAGCATCCCACTTCACCTCATTTTCTGCTTGTATTGCGGCTAAACTCGATTGAAAATACGTCGAAGAAGTTTTCTATTCAGAAAAGTCCATCGTAAATAAAGCAAAAGTTGAGCCACAGAAGTGAGAACTGTATAGTTCTTCCTTTTTGTCTCTTTTTTCCTACTCCATTTCTGTTTCTCTCGCGTTTTCCGTTTCAGAAAAAAAAGAAAACAAGTGGCATTCTCGTTAATTACCCAGCTTTTAGAAACTCGGATCAACCTCGTATCCAGTTTTTGTTCTCTACATTTTCCAAATGGTTTCCGTCTTTATTATGCCAGGGGAAATAAAATAGCTCGTGTTTAAGCTACAGTAAAGTCACATAGATTCGTTTTATGTCAGTTTAGAACTTTCTACCTAATTCTCATTCGTGTATGTAAAAGTAGAAAATATTTGGCTACCTATATTAAATGAGTTGTTTTGACTGCGGTCTAATTATATGTTCGAACACTTGCTGATGATAAGTGTGTTGACTAATTGTGCAAAGCGTCGTTTTCGAAATTGATTAATTTCTTTCAAAGCTGATGCTCATTTGCTTGGTCGAAAATAAGTAGCTGAAACTAGTACGAGATGGATAAGAGCAGGAAATAAATAATGAGAAAAATGGTCTTGGTTCTGAAGAAAGAGTTCTGTAATAATTTTTAGGAGTAGAAATATTGAAAGCGAGGCTTACGCTCAGCCCTTTCACAAGTAACTTGCTATTTTCCATTCAAGAAATTGTGAAATATGTTTTCAATATGCCGATGAAAATTTGTTTGGCTTAAAGCCAGGTCAACAACAGGTCAACAACACGCAGTATTCCCCGAACGATCACCCGTCCAAGTACTAACCGCGCCCAACACTGCTTAACTTCAGTGATCTAACGGGAACTGGTGTTTTCAGCGTGGTATCGCCCTTGACGAGTGCTACGAACTAAACAACTTTTAATTAAATAATCAAGTTTATGCCTTTTACCTACATAATAAAATAACATTATTATTTTTTTTTTTCTATGACAGTTGGCAATATATGATAAATTATCACTGCACAAGTGAAATGGATGTTTCTGAATAACAGTTATGGAATATTGTCCAATAAATTTATACATTATCTGCATAAAATTGCACCGTGTTGAAATATATAATATATTGAATTAATAACAAATATAATTCACCTGGTGACATTGCCATTGCAATGAATGTTCCAGCTTTAATTTGGTATATGCAATACTTTCCGAACTTGTTCATCACTGATCATTATTGAGACTTCAACCATTTTCCTATCACCCTAATATTAGATTTCTCTAAATAACTTCTTGATTTTGAACATAACAATTAATTTCTATCAAATTTTTTTCAATTTTTAGTAAAATTGTAAGTATCTTAACTTTTATAAAAGTATCTGAACGTTTTCATATCAACAATATATTGTAAACAAATGGTGCAGAAGGTAATAAATGAAGCTGCTGATGGCTAATCTAACCAACTAATCACCAGAAAACGATAAAGGAATTAGGCCACGAGGACAGAGGGGAAGACGAAATGTGTAATTCGAAAGCAAAGGGGAAGTTGCTATTGATTCCTCGTCAAAGCAGCTCCTGCTTTTACGACCACATCGATTTTGATATGGACAATTAAATTTTGTAAGGTTGGCGAGTATTGGGTTGGTAAAAAAAGGAAAATTTCGGAATTCCAAAAATCCACGGGATCTAAAAAATTTGTGCCTGCTACACGTAGCTTTGGTAAAACACGTAGTTATGAACAAGTTGTGAAATTAGGATCCTGGTTGTTTAACCCATTTTTATATAAATCGATAGGTTTTTCAAATAATGATATAGGATAGAGCACTTATATCTAAGTAGTCTTGAGTTAAATTGCAGAATTGTATTGTCTTCATTTAGGAATGGGAAATTTAAATATAGCTTGAATTTGAGTCGACAATATGACCCCAAATACGAAATCGCACAAAAATTGGCGAATTCATGACAAAAGTATTTTGCGAATGGATTATCCATAAAGGAATTATTTAGATCAATTTGGGGATTATTGATATTTTAGTTCTGAATGTGATTAATTATACTGACAATTCGGTCCCTCAGGTTTTTTTCCACTCAATAAGACTTATATGATAAGATGGAATTCGAAAATAATCTCTTGAAAGAATATAAAAGAAAATAAAAACAATTAATTGTATACCTCTGTGAGAGCTCACATTCAGTAACATATTTTCAATGGTTCCTAATTAAATGAGAAGAATATTGAAGATTTGAATATACTAACAAACGATACACGGAAAAACTATTTACATAACTTCTTTTTAGATATTTTTACGTCCGTTTTAATTATTTCAAGAATAGTTTTAAAATTTAATGTTTCACTGGCGCACACTCGGTATTTCTGCAAATATTTATCAAGAAGGAAGGGCCGATATTTTTTAGTTTTTTGGGTATGACATCGAATTCAGAAACTTGTAATTGCTCTAATATTAATGAAATGAAATTTTGTCTTCTACAGTTTCGATAGGACTCATCCTGTGTTTTCCATTGATCATTAGGATATTCTTTGCAAGAATGAATATTTGACCTTCAAAAATGGAGGTTGAAAATAAATTTCAGTTTTTTTCGAACCTGGACCATTTTTTTGGTTCTTCTTAGGCTTACAAGAAAGCTGATCTTTTTTTCTCCACGAAAATTAAGATCAAAATGTGAGCTTGGATTTTTTCATTTATAAAAATAAGCGTCAAGTAGTTTCTTGAAGATATCATCATAAAAAAATGGAGTAATGCAGAAAATATTTTATTAATGTTTTCTAAATTTGGAGAAAAAAAATAAAACAGCTTTTCTGATAAATCCCAACTTGTTTTTTGCACATTTTTTCAAATTTTGTTCATTGATGAAAGGCGTCTTATTAGCATCATGAGGACTAAACCATTTTCGAGACCGACAGAACTTTTTTTCTAAAAATTTATTTTTGGAAGAAAATTCCTCTAACTACAAAAGTTATTGAGCTAGCATAAAACTTGGAAGATATCTTCCTTACCAAATTAAAAATTGAAAAGAAATTGGGAAAAAATGTAAGGGTGGGTTTCTTGAGAAAATCGACTATTCATTTTTTCAGAAAAACTGCCGCCATTATGTAAATCATGAACCTTTTGTAAATTTCCCGGTGAATTACGAAAGGAGATAAGGAACACTTTCAGAATATAGGAGAAAACATTAAATATTCCAATGAGGTCAGAAATTAAAAAAGGTTTTGAAAAATAAATATCCCATCCCCTTGAGCGTACTAGATTCAATTTACTATTTTGAAATTTTGATAATTTTACTACTTCTTATTTTTTTTAAATTGAGATAGTTACAAATTTGCTGGTTTATTGACATGAATTTGGATACTGCAGTAGGGAAAAAATGCTTGATAATAATATTAATTGAAATCAAATTAATTCAAAAGCATTTAGACGTTCAATTTGGAAAATTGAAAACAGCACAGAATTATAATTAAGGAAGCTTTGAAAATTGAAAAGATATTTTAAAATCCTCCAATTTGTGAAGCTGGTGGGTGAATAATAAAATATTGAAAACTTTAGAAACTAACTCGATGTATTCAGATTCCCAATTTTAATCAAAAGTACAAAAAATAGGGAATTTTATTGATATTCAACAGCAACCACGGCTGATCTCGACTAACGTTAACTCAATTGCGTCTGCACATCTTGGTTTTTTCTTCTCTTTACACTTTTGGGATGTCTCACGATGAAGTTAAGTTCAAAAGAAAAGTAACGGCTATTTATTAGAAAATTAAATTCTTGGTTTTTTCTTAATAGCTTATTCCATATGTTTTCATGACCATAACTTAAAAGTAGAATTTCATTGGTTTGAAATGTTTAGCTTTAAAAATTGCTTCTTTCCAGCGCTTTCCAGCTGCCTTCCTCTCTTATCATCTTATATCATATATTATATTCTGATTCCTCAATCATTCCCTATCTTTCCATTAATTGTCTTTCTCTCTCCCTTATTTCCACTTCTCCATACTTGACTCCAGTCCCGTCTTCTATAACTCTAACCCTAAAGAACTCCCTCCTTTCTTCCTCCCATCTATACTTATAAACTCTCAATCTCTTTCCTTCCTTTCCATCCCCATATCTCTACTCTATAACCTAATACAGGCCATACCAGCGTATCAAATAACCACATTTTCCTTCTCCAATTTTGTTTGAACCTTCGTTTTCCTATTTACCATATCTGTTTCATTACCCTTGCTACTTTTTTTATCCTCTCTCTTATATGAGCTCTATGATCTCCATTTGCTTGCAAGGTATATCCCAAATACTTAAAATCTTGTACATCTTCTAATTTTTTCCCTTTCATCTCCCCGTCCATTATTTCTTTCTTTCTCCTCCTTTTCTGAACTTTATTATCTTTGTCTTTTCTAAACTCGAATTCAACTTTTTTTCATCGAAGTATTGCTCTAATCCAGTAATTAAGCCCGCCATCCCTTCTTCATCCTCTGCCATCAACACTATATCGTCTGCGTATGCCAGTGTATATATCGTCCCGTTTCCTATCCTAACTCCTCCCCACCCTTTTCTCTCCATTTGTTCTTCCAAGTCTGGTATTAATAAATTAAATAAAAGTGGGCTCAGAGGACATCCTGCCCTTACCCCTCTCACCCACCAGAAACTATCTACTACATGCTCTCCTACCTTTATCTTTCTTTTTGTCCCTCTAAAAATTTCCGATACTCTCTCAATTAATCCCTCTCGTATCCCTTTTTTCCCCCTGTCTGATTCGGTGGCTCTATCTTTTTCTCCACAACTTCTTTTTTTAACTTCTCTGAGAAAACAGTGACATATATTTTATACAGTGTTGAGTCTCATTCTTCTATAATCTTAAACTTCTCCTTCTTTACATAACTCTGGCAACCCCTCTCCTCTCCATACTCTATTGCACATTATCCCTGCCCATTCCTTTAATTCTGTCCCGCCATATTTCCATACTTCATTTGGAATCTCATCTATACCATGTGCCTTTCCATCTTTCGTCATCCCTAATACCTTGAATACTTCTTATCTTGGAATTTCCTCCTCCTCATCTGTTTTCCTACCATCTTTTCCTCTTTTCCTAACTTTCATCTCTACCCCTCCTAGTAATTCCATAAAACACATTTTTCATTCTATCATCTCAATATCCTCGTTTACTCTTTTTTTTTTCTTCTCATCTCTTTATTTACCACCTTTCAACCCTCTTCTTCCGTCCTAGCCTTCTCCGCTTCTTCTTCAAACATTTTATTTTCCTCCTCTTTTTCTTTGATCACACATCTCAGTATACTTCTTCTTTTTTCTCCTATATTCTTCTCCACTACTTGTCCCTTTTCTCCATTTTCTTATTACCTTCCTCACTTCCTTCTTCTTCTGTTTACAGTCCTCATCCCATCTACTTCTATCACTTCCTTCACTAACTTCTTTTCTGCTTGTGCACTCTAATACTCCTTTTATTTCTCTTACCATTATTTTTATTTCCCCGCTTACATTTCCTTCCCCCATTTTGGTATTCCTGTCTTTTTCTTTAAACTGTTTTTACCTTCCATTGACCAATCCCCCCTTTCTGCTCTTTTTACTTTTGCTTTTTTTTTTTAGCCCCATTGTTATTACTCATTTCTCCCTCTACTGTCACTATTATGGGTAAGTGATCCGAATATATATAGTTCCCCACGTCTAGTTTCTTAACCTTCTCTCTTACTTCGTCATCCACTATCACATAATCGATTATCGTTCCCTTTTTTCCTACTGATCATGTATATTCCCCTTCCTCATCCCCCTCTATACTTTCGTTTAGGACAAGCTATCCCATCTCTCTGATTTCTTCTGCATATCACCGTTCACATAAACCCCTACTATCTTCCTCCTCTCCTCCTCTCCTCCTATATTTATCTTTTTTACTATCAATCCTTCTTTATGCTCTCCCAACTCTTTTTCGTCATTCTCTGTTATACATTCGTTCCTTACTTCCATCACCATTCCTCCCATTGCTCTGCTTTTTCTATTCTTCCTCTTTGCATTTTGAACCTGCCACTTGTAAGCTGTTGCTAATCTTCCCCTTACTTTTTCCCATCCCTTTTCATCTAGCCACGTCTCCGTCATCACTACTACATCCCATTGTCTCAAATTTCTCATAAATTCCCTATCCTTTCTTTCTAAGCATGCCATATTCCAGTAGCATATCCTTCAAGCGTCCCTACTTTCGTTTTTCGTCTCTTTTTTTTCTCAGTACTACTTATTTCTTCACCTCCCGTCCCTTTCGCTCCTAGTTTCCCGATACCTAATTTTTTACTAAATCTTCCCTGTCCTCATCCCAATTCTACCATACACCTTCTATCTGTATTCTGCCATACTTAACCCATGTTCTTCTCCCCTTTTTTCTTCCCTCTTCCGATATTTCCCTTAACTTTTACTGCATGTTCCTTTCTATCCATTTCAAATCATCTTCCATTCTTTCCGAGTTTTCATATAACACCCTCTTCTTTGTCATCACTTCCCTCTTATGTTCCCATTTCCTTAGTTTCACTAGTACCGTTCTCTCACCTCTTCGCTCTTCCCATCCTAAACTTCGCACTTCCTCTATCTCTACCTTAGAATCAATCCTTTTTAGTACTTCTTCTACTTCTTCCATCAGATCCTTCCCCTATAATCTTAGACCCTTCATCACCATGTTTCTTTTTCTTTCTTCTCTCTCTTTCTTTTCTATTTTTTATTCTATTTTTCTCAGTATTTCCTTCTCCTTATTCCCACCGGCTCCTTCCACCCTGTCACATACCTCAAAACCATTTAACCTCAACTTCCACACAAATCTGTCTTGATCCCCAAAAATATCCTCACCCCCTTGCCAATCTTTCAATTTTTCAATCAATCCCTCACAAACGAACCCCTTTACACACATTCACAATCCACTTACCTCAAATTTTACCACAATTATCAGAAGAACTAAGTACCAAATTTCACCGCTACCACAGACTTTCACGCGGGAAACGGAAGTTCTAAAAATTAGTCTACATTAATTTGTACTAGCGGTGCCTAAGAAAGTTTGTTATTTCGTTGGAGGAAGAATTTTTTTTCCTTTTCAAGAAATATCCGCACAAAATCGACTTCAGAGGGCAATAACTCCAAAAGGTTGAGAGGTAGAACATTCGATTTTCCTCAGTTTTGCAGCGCATTTTATACGTTTTCATTCTAGTACAGCTTAGGGGGTCCTGGAATGGCCTGGTAGGTAGCAGTTTTTCAAATACTAATATATTTTGCCTTATTTCACCTTTCTTATGAAATATTTAAGAATAGTTCTTGTGAGATATTCACAACCTAAGGCCTTTTGTATGAGTGCTAAACTGAACGTTTTAGGCTGATACGATTTTTATTGGGTCCCACATGATTGGGAGACATTCCAGAAGTATGAAACGAAGAAGACCTTTAAAACAAAGGAAGGAAATTTGTGAATCTCTCTAAATAAGCGTAAAAGTAACTACTAAACTGCGATAATAATATGACCATCGACTTGGAAATTCGAAGTAGCAAAATCTATTGAAGCGAATAGAAACACCGCCATCTCTACTTAAGTAAATTTTCAAATCCTGAAGGAGTCTTCTATAAGAAAGGGGAGAAAGCCCTTCGATTTCTCGTTTGTATAAAGGCAACTCACGCTTTCCTTCATACTTTCACTGGTTAAGATTGCATAATAGGGAGGGTAAAGAAATTGGAGCTTGACAAAAAAGTTCGCTAACGTTGTTTTCGCCGAGCAAGTAGTCTTTTGAAGGAATGGAAATGGCAGCCTGTGCAGCTTGCATACTAAAATGAGATAAAGCGAACTAAGACTTAAGAAAAAAACAGAACGAGGATAGAAAGAAAAGAATGGGCACTAAGAACTAAGTGTTTCCGACGATTTCAGATAAGATAGCTAACTGAAAATAATGAATGAGCTTAGCAAACGAAGGAAATATGGTGAGAGGAAACGCAAGCATTAATTGACTACGTCTGCTTAATTACGTCTAATATATATTTTTTTAAGCTTGACAATTTTTTTTAGTTTATACGAATTTCATTCACCTGAAAATTTTCAGAACTCAAGATGTTATAACATTTTTAAAGTAAATTGTGACATTTCTGGTCTCAAAATTATTCATGATTTTTTAAACCTACATTTTTTTCAGCATAATTTAATTGATCTTGAAGGCATGTAGTGGGCTGCGCCGTAAGAAATCTTTTCGACAGGGGCTACCTCATTTCATTTTCCTATGTTGCCCTTTAAAAACTACGCCATACTTATAGCGGGAGGGTGACCGGTTTTGTGACGTAGAAGGAAGAGGTTCACGCAGAATGTTATTATCATTATTATACCATCAAGCCATTTTCCTTTGGCGGTAGGCGTGACTTGCTCGGTTGAAAAATAGTAGTGTGTAAATGGATATATAGATATAAGGTAGATAGGTATATAGATATAAGTGAAATAGGTATATAGGTGTAAGGCATAGATATTTTAGATTGATCTAGAATTTTCGTGTTATTATTTTTTAAATGGCACCTTCGTTCCGCGACAATGCTCCGACCCAGGTTGCTGATCAACCTCTCTAGCTATCGCCTGGTGTGAAGAGCCTCATAAAATTGTTATGTGTGGTTCTCCACTTGGGCTCATTAGTATCCACATTCTCTGACGATTATCCCGTTTCGGACTTTGTCCATCAGTGTTTTTCCGCATATTGTGCGCAGAGGTTTCATGCCAATCGCGTTAATTTTACTCCTGTCCTTTTCTTCACGGGTGTATGTCTCGCTACCATATAGTACATTCGGTATAAAAATATAGAATTATGTATGGCCATTTTAGCTTTATTGATATGTTTTTATTTTTGAGCATGGAACCTGCTCTACCGATAACCTGCTTACCCTTATTTATGCGCCTATCTAGCTCCCCATCTATTTTTCCGTCGCTAGTGGATAGGCTACCGAGATATACGTACTTGTCAACTTTATCTAACCTCTCATCATGTAGGACAATGTTGCACATTATTTTCTGACGTTTTCCCTCAATCACTATGATTTTTGTTTCACTTACGTTAATTTTGAAGCCCATGTTCTTCATGCTTTTATTATGTTTATTTAACATTCTTTGCAAGTCCTCGATTGATTCTGCCATAACAATCTTGTCATTTGCGAAAGCTAACCCACGTACCTTGACTGTTTCGAGATCTACACCTTCTTTGTCGAAGAGGACCATTTTTATACACTTATCCATAAATATGATAAATAGCCATGATGGCATAACGCGTCCTTGTTTCATGCCTTGCAAAATATCGAACCAGTCACTTAATTTCCCACTAACCCTTATCCTTGCCTTGTTACCTGACATCAGCTTATCGAAAACAAAATGGGAATAACCATTTTTTTTAACGCTCGAGAAAATAGAAATAGGCGATTTTATTTTACGAGTAAAGCATTTAAACACAGACTTCGCTCTTCATTCACTAGTAACCTGTCTTCCGTCTTCAAAAGAATCTGTTTCTTCCCTGTGTTCAAGAGACTTTCCCTTTTTCTTGTTTCTCCATCAATCCAATCTTGAGGTATACCAGCAAAGAGTTGATTCTGGCCAATGGCGATGATATCGCCTATAGAGTACTGCCCTTTAGAAACCACAACCTTCTTCCAGCAATCCTCTCACTTGTGGAAGCACTCCTTAAAGTCATTTTCAGCACGGCTTGAAATCATTTTCCTTTTAACAGTTTCACAGTGCCAGGGGAAGAGGGTTCACCGCTGTTTAACGATTCGTGACGTAGGGGGAGTTTTTGATGTTTAATGTGTTTTCCCCTTTCTTAAAGAATCACTCTTTTTCCCCATGTTTTCAAGAAACTTACCCTTTTTCTCGTTTTTTCTTGAAGGCGTACTGAACTGTTAGAACCCAATAAGAAAATATAAATACTTTTCATAGAAAGTTAATTCTTTCGAACTGAAAATTCTACTGTTCGCCGAATTCATTTCAAAGTCGATTTTCTCAAAAAAGCCAAACCCATATTTTTTTCCAATTGTTTGATAATAATTTGTACTTTTATAAGGAAGACATCTCGTGAGTTTCATACATTCGTAATAACTTTTTCATGACACATGCATGCTTTCAGCCCTTGTCGACGCCTATAAAGCGGGGCTAAAGCTCTACTTTTTACTCCCTAGGGACTGAAAAGTGACGTCAGAAATGAATAATGAAGATTATGCATCTATGAGCTTGCATTTTCTGATTATCAGCCTACACACGGTAAAAACTGAGAGGAAATTTTAGTTGCAGTTCATAGAATTTTGCGGTTATTTATGGAAAGTTACCATATATACCTGTAAAATTACCATAAATTACCGACATTTTCCATAAATTTCCTGAAATTTATGAAAAATTGTAAAAATGAATTTTGCGTATTCCATGGTAAGTTACCATATTTACCTGTAAAATTACCATACATTACCGGAATTTTTCATAAATTTGCGAAAATTCATGAAAATTTTTGAAAATGAATTTTGGTTAAGTTACCATATATCCCTGCAAAATTACCATGAATGACCGAAATTTTCATAAATTTCCGGAAATTTTTAAAAATGAATTTTGGGTATTCCATGGTAAGTTACCATATTTACCTGTAAAATTGCCATAAATTACCGAAACGTTTAATAAATTTCGGGAAATTTATGGAAATTTTTCAAAATGAATTTTGGGTAAGTTACCTAATTCACCTGTAAAATTACCATAAACGACCGACATTTTTCATAAATTTTCGGAAATTTATGGAAATTTTCAAAAATGAATTTTGGTTATTCCATGGTAAATTACCATATTTACCTGTAAAATTACCATAAGTGACCAAAAATGTTCATAAATTTCCGGAAGTTTATGGACATTTTTCATAAATTTCCGGAAATTTATGAAAATGTTTGAAAATGAATTTCGGGTAAGTTACCATATTCACCTGTAAAATTACTATAAATTACCGAAATTTTCCATGAATTTCCGGTAATTTATGGAAATTTTCAAAAATGAATTTTGGGCAATCTATAATAAGTTATCATAAATCACCTCTATAATTACCATAGATTAGATTAACATTAATTTCATGCTCTATTACACAAAATCTAATATGGACTGAAATCATGACTGTATTTCGAAAAATGCCTGGAATCATCCATTTGTTATAAAGAATATCGTATGCGCCAAGGGGGAGAGGCACTTTTTCGACTCGTGTATGTTTTCAGTATTCGTCTCCGGCTCGCGCTACGTGCTCGACTACGACTTGTACTGAAAAAATACACTCGTCCAAAAAGCACCTCTTCTCCCCCTAGGTGCATACTATACTACTGTAGTCAAGAGAATTTTTGTTATAAAATTAAAGTTTCTTATTTTTCTAGCAAACGACGACAGATACAAAAAATTTCGAGATAAACGTTTGCATGACGAAAGGAGTTGTATGAAAAAATACCTCCTGCCCTTTTGCGATATCTTTCATTGCTGATGAGAAAAATTCTGAAATTCTAATTTTAGAAAAAAAATTCTCCCAGCCTCAAAATGGATCATAGAAGGATGACACCCGGTCAGCTGTATGTGGGCTGAAACAATTGTTGAGACGCGGTATCGAATTTTGGGTTTACACTGTCACTGATGGAAGGGGGAGATACATTTACACGGTTTCTGAGATCACAGCTCTCTTCGTTCGCACTGATACTGTAATTCAGCTCGTATAGGGCAATTGTATTTAGAGCGGACGTCGTCTTATGGGCTTCGTTGGCTCGGTCTTTGTAAGCGAGACGTCGCCTGGGGTTGGACGTGTTTCTCTTCCTCCACGTGGGCTGCTTCACCTCCTTCATAGGAGTCCTTCCGAGTGTTGGGAATAACTTTAAGGTAAATGCACCTATTTGCGTCCGTGCTCCTATTTGTGTCCTAACCTAATTTAAAAATGATGAATTCAATGAATTTTTATCCTTATTGATTCATGAAGAGTATTTGTTTTATTCTATTGACAATACTCTACATGCGCGTCCATTCAACTATGTGTTTTATCGAAATTTAGAAATATAACACGAATTTCATTTTCCATCTTGCGCGCCGTAAGTGATTATTTGTGTTTACCAGTGCGCAGAGAGCCAATTCATAATAGAGCGGACTGTGAAACGGACTGTCAATTTTGTCATTTTTGCGGATCCAGGGAAATAATTACCAGGTAAGTCAAGTGTCGTGTGCAATCCAGATCAAGAAGCTATTCGAAAATTTGATTCCATCACACGAATGGTCAGTGATTTATTGATTTCACACAATAGTCGCTAACTAGTGTAAGATTCCATGGATTGACACAATGCCAGCTCTATTTATTCCATACACGACGGGCAGCTCGCGCCAGCCGGGTAGGACATGGTGACGGGTAGCCGGCGATTGGCCACTGCGTTGACGCGCGCGAACGACAAATATCTCAATCAGGTAAAAAGTTATAACGAAGTGAAAAACTTTGCACATTTTTTTTGAAAACAAACCAAAAAATTCAAATACGTATAACATTGCAGATTCAAAATTAATCTCTTTTGGTTAAGAATTCTACTATTTGGTTGAAGATTCAACTGTGTTGTTGAAGATTGAACTATTTTGTTAAAAATTCGTCGTTCGGTTGAAAATTAATTTTTTAACTGAAAATTTAACTAATCCATTTCCAGTCAAAAATTCATCGTTTTAATTTGAAAATTCAACTATAAAATTCTGGACTGAAAATTCATTTGTTTCCGTTAAACATTTTACTACATGGTCAAAAAATTAACTACTTTCCTAACATTTCTCTTCTTTGGTTATAGATTTATCTATCCAGCTGAATGTATAGCAATGTTGTTGAAAATTCGTGTTTTGCTTCAGTTGAAAATTATTTCTCCGAACTGCAAACTTATTTGATCCTCCACTGGTTAAAAATTAATCATGTTCAGTTTTAAATTGAACTATTTGGTTTAAAATTAAGTTTTGTATGAAAATTCATATTTGAGGGCTAAAAAGTCAACTGTACAGTAGGGAATTTGTCTTTTTAGCTTAAGCATTTAACTATTTTGTTAAAAACTTGCCTTTTTGTGTTGCCAATTTTATTATTCTCGTGCAAGCTTCAACTACTTGATTGAAAATTAACCGTTTAGTGTAAATTTCATATCTTCGGATACAAAAATCGACTCCTTTGTAAATTATTCCGCTTTTCGGTTCAAAATCAGAAACTTGGTTGACATTATTCTCTCCTTTTTGGATAATGAATCTTCCCTACACGGAAAAAAGTTGACCGTTAGAAGAACTCTCTAAGCTTTTCGTCGGTGAATTTTTTTAAAATTACTATTTTGTGTTCAGGTAAGTTGAACTAACTTTTTAGAAGAGTAGGATGAACACGTTCAAATAATAGGATGCACTGCACCACTTTGTAACCGTCGACACTCAGCGAGAAGAAGAGTTACTATTTTGTGTAGTATGCTTTACTTCTATCAAGAGTAAGATTGCCGATTTCACATTGTCACGCATGTGTGTATATGTATATATGCACTGCATGCATTCTATACACGATTTATGAATAAATTAGTTTGAAACCTTCAACAACAACAATCATGTTTAATTTTGATCGATTTAAAGAAGAAAAATTTTTTTTATATATGAAGCGTTGGATGAAAAAAGAACCTAACTCGGAAAATCGTGTTTTGAGATAAATCGATTCAAAGATTTCAAGCTGTTATTGAACTAAGAAAATATTAATTAAAAGAAAAATCCGCTCATACACATGAAGTATTTCAATCCAAAAGTGCAATCCTGTCGAGAAAAAAATTAGAAAAAAAATGATTTAAATAAGTGTAAAGAAACAACACGAGTTAGGTTGTTTTGCCATCCAATGGGTATCATAGGTATTTTTTCTCCATAATTCACGTTTTGAACATTGTTTAATGATTTTACTGATATAATTGTGATTAACATGACACTCCATTGTTATACATTGAGAAAAATGTATTCAAAAGTTATAGATTTGAACAATTTCAATGTTTACTCATCAAATTCAGATTCTTCACCTGACATAAACATCATTAGATTGTAAATTTTTTCCCTCATCATTGTGATCCCATAATTAACCAGGATGGATAATTTTGTTGTTTGTTTGTTTGTTATTAAATCTGACATAATTACTCTTGTATCCAGAGTACGTGAGAACCTCACTGTTTTCTTTGTACTGTATCATTACATATTTTCGAATGGAAAAAGTATGTCTTTTTAGTTTTGGAGTATCTTTGAACATCACACCTAAACCTCTTGTCAAATCTTTAAGTAAATCACTACTTAACTCAGCATCAAATGGTTTTGGATTACTCCTTGCGGCTCTCATAATGTTCCAATATTCCTGTGGATTTTCAACTTTTTCTTTTCGTCTTGATACTTTTCCATAAATAACGAAATTACGGTCACACTGGCAGTAGCTGTGACTACGGACTGGAAATAAGTGAATTATCTCATCATTGTAAGTTTGTGAAAACCCTGTGCAGAATTTGGCCGCACTCGAATTTTTGTTCTGGCCTCCTGCCGAGTCGGAAAAGAAAACTATTTTCTTGAAGTTGGGGTTATCAGATATAGTGTGAATTGATATTAAGTCTTGGGAGCGTCAAGTTTTGAGCATAGTCAAATTCTAAAACCAAAGTGTCTTCATACATTTGTAATGTCAAGGGGGCTTGGATGGTATTTCGACGGACAATTCATAAAAAAACAATTTAAAATATATACAAGCATTCATTAAAAGTTTAGTTAAAAGTCAAGTTGTATTTACAAGTGCTTGCTTTCCCGGTCGGCTAAGCTCTGACTGCTTTCAGTGCTTGGCGACCAGCTGACGATTCGCTATGTATCTATCTTTCTCTTACTTTTGGCAAAGTTTGTATGTCCTTCGCAATTGATCATAATACCAGTTTCTCATCAATTGGAGAAGGACCTCGTCAATCATGAGACATACGCACACACAAACCTACATACACTCTCAATTCCTTTACACATTTTTTCTTTTTCACCTGTTCTATTTCCACTTTTCTCAAAAACATACTCTTTTCTCAATTCTTTGTATACACTCACTTTTTGTAAATGTTCTTCGTAAACAGCTCTACAAGTATCATTTGGATTAGCTCGGAGTTTAATTGAACACTTTGCACAAAAATCACATAAATTGGTTTTTGGAGATCTGAACGAATATTCACTATTCTTACGAAAAAATTTGTGATTCGTGTTGTACTTCATGGAAAGATCTTTGCCAGTTTTTTGTTTATAATATTCTTTGAAAAAAATGAAGCATTTTAATCTTTGAATCTGGATTATCAGAAAACTGTCCTGCATTATTTTGACGGCCGTAATGTGATTTTTGTGTGGGAAAGTGGCCCAATGATCTTTAGCCATTTGCCAAGTTTCGTCGGCAATTTTGTGAGTTCGATTCGTATGACTTCCACGTTTTTTGGTAGCAGTTAAACCCCCTAACAATTATATTTTTTACTGATTTTTGGCAATTATTTAAGATCAATTTGTAAATTGAAACAATTCAAAATAAAAATAGGAAACAATGATATTGAATTCGACTTTTATAGCAATTTATTGAAAAAAATCATCAGATTAGAATTTTAAACAACCTTTCTTGCAAAACCGTAGAACAGTTATCATTCGTTCATCTGTCACTTGAAAAAACCTTTACAGGAAATTTTTGCAAACTCTTACTTTCTTTTCATCTTGAGTAACGTAATAACGCCATGAAAAATTCCATGATTTTCTTTATATAATTTATACAAAGATTTGAATTGATATTTTTGAGCTGCAATATTCATAACCTTATGACACTGCTGTTTACAGCAATGAATGATACGAAAAAACTTTTTGGCTGAAACGTCAATTTTTTAATTTCAAACGGGCCGCCCAAAAAATTCTGCGAAGGGGGCCTACGCGTTTCTAGTTGTGCCACTGAACTTACTTACAAGTTCAAATAGTAAGGCTAACAATCTTCTGAAGTGCTTATAGAAATGCGAAAAAGGATATCGAACTCACTTGCAAAATTCAGACTCACAATCCTTTGCTTACTATGAAAATTAGTTAGTCAGTTTACATGTTTCAACTGTACTATTTCAAATATTTATTGAGGCTACTTGTTCTAGTAATCTTTCTTTCTACAATTTGAAGTAGTAATGCTGGCTATTATATTTTTCATTGCGAATTTATGTTGACCTAACCAATTTTTTTTGGTTGAATCATCAAAATACTCCACCTATCAACAGATTTTGTTAAAACCACCAAGAAATTGACTTGGGTCAATCAAATATTTTGTTGTCCATATAATAAGCATATTCTATGGTTGAACTAACAAAAATGTTGTTGATTTAACCAAATATTTTTCTGAATGTATCTGTTTAAAAGAGCAACTGTTTGTGGTCAGATAAGAATATCACTGAAAAAAGATTTTCTTCTTCTCACTTTGAACTTTAATATGAGACAGCGATGCAATATCTCAATCCTAATTTCGATCTATATGAAAGGAAGGAAAAATTTGAACGAAATCGTCACATCTAAAACTAGCCTGCTCGACAAAATCGTTCGGGAATACTCTCATCAAGAGTATAATACGAGGCAATCTTCTCGTTTGATTCCGTAATCCAGCACCAGGGTTTCTTAATATCTTTTAATCCTACCCTTCTATCTCCATCGTTAATAGCCATTTCAAAGAAGAAGTTAAATTTTCCAATTGACCTGAAAAGAATAGAATTGCCAAAAAGATCATTCCCCCGAATGATCAGTCTCTCCAAAAAAGTAATTTTAATTTCAAAAACTATTAAAAAAATATAAAGAATACCAGCAGATAATTCACGTGCGCGAAGCTTACGTTTACGTCTGTGGATGTTTTTTTTCTAGCATTCCTAATACAAACAGTATTAAAATCACTGTAAACCAATGTTCTATATATTAAGAGTTTTTCCGATTTTTGCAACAATGATTAATACTTTTGAATTGAAACGGCCCAAATTAAACTATTTTAGATTCGATTACATTTTTAAATAGGAAAATATTTCTAATGGAATGAAAAAGAATTGAAGGCGTGTCATTTCTAAATAAACGTATTGAGAATTGAAAAATATGTAATTATAAAGTTTTGTATCAACAGATCACAAAATTAAAAAATTTCACATTAAAATGTTGAAAATTAGCCAATTTCATTGAAAAGAAGTTGAAATTGAATCATTTTTAATTCGAAGCGTTTCAAATTGAACACTTTTATTCCAAATTGAATATTCTCGTGACTGAATTACTCCACATTGAAATTTGAAAAATAGGAAAAACTTGAACGAAGTGTTTAGGGTCAGCGAGAATACTTGTTCTACACTTAGTGAATTTTGCTAAACCTAGACACGATCAATTTTAAAATATTTAAAATTGAATGATTCCAGACTGAGATGTTGAATACTGGATCAACTTAATTTCGGAATAGTTGAAATATTATCATTTCTAATTGCAATCATTCAAATCGAATGATTTGAAATTAGAACCTTTTGAACAAAAATAAATCTTAATTCTAAGCGATTAAAATTTGACAATTCAAAGTTGAAAACTAAATTGAAAGTTTTTGAAGATTTTGAAATTTTTCGATTTTAAATTGTTATTACATGAAAAATATAATTTATTAATGAAATTGATAACATAAATTTATCAATGGTCGAAAAATAAATTTACTATCAATTTCACGGCGAAACACACGAAAATTCGAATATAAACCATTACAATTCAATTATTCGAAACAAATGTTAAAAATTAAATAATTTGAATTTGAGAATAGAAACATAAGAAAATGTGTACTACGGCACGTTCTAAATGGAAGAGAATCCAAATTCATTCAAAACTGAAAAAATTCCTAATCAGAAAGAATTGTGATATTGAGCCTTTTTTATACTCAAACCCAAAAAATTTTAATTACTTCAATCAGATTTAGATAATTCAATTCATTCAAAAAATGCGTTTCGAATTATTGATGTTATTCTTTCAAATCCAATACATTCCATTTTAATTGCAAAATTAAAACTTCTGAGCGGGAAAATTTTAAAGCCGAGTACTTAACGTGAAAACTAAGGACTCTAAAATTTCAACCAATTGAAATAAGCAACCAATTTTTTAACATATAATTTGAAATCATTTAATTTTTGACACATTAATTACAATATTGTTACTCATTCTTTCACTTTTCTAATAATTTTTTTTAAATAATAAATAATTGGTTTTTTATAAATTTTCAACTAAAAATCAGAAAATTGTAAGATATAACATTCAAAATAAATAAGAAAATAATACCAAACAAGATCGTTATTATTCCAGTTATTCATATTCCACAATTTTAAGACTATCAATTTGAAATTAGTTTTTTGAAGGTAATTTTAAGTTATCAAATATTTTGAAATATTTTTTGATTAAAAAGTAGTTGAACTTATAACGCGTTGTTCTGACACATTTTCATTTTTGTTTATCTCATTAAATACTTTTTGAATCTTTCATTAATTTGAATTTGAAACTGACTAAAATAAAAAGTGAATAATTTAGAATATTCCAGTTTGAAATGACTAAATGTAAAACTAACTTCAAGCCTTCAATATAAAACTGAAAAATAACTTGAATAATTTTAATTGAATTGAAAATTGAAAACCTCCAAAAATGAAGTAATTTTAAACCAAATGTTTTGAATTTGAGTTTCGAAGTGAAAACCTTTAGTTAAACCTTTCAGTCACGCAATTCACAGCATTTTTTTATGTTTGTTTATTCATATATTCAATATTATAAAGAATTTGATTAATTACACTATATTTTTATGTTCTTTCAATACTACAGTAACTAAAAATGCAAAAAAGTTCAGGAATTTTAATGGAATATAAAAAAATTACGAGAAAAATAAAAAAAAATCAGGTAGCCTATATATAGGCTTCTGTGGCGGAAAGGGTTTTAATGGGCCTCAAGAAAGATAACTATTCTAGAATTGCACATTGACAACTATATTTTTATATCAAAATTACATTAATTTCAAAGGTGATTAATAATATTAAGTATCACATAATGGAATGTCATGTAAAATTCAAACTAGTTAAATATATTTTGTCACTAAAAAATTTGATTTGTGTCAAGAAAGTTACTTTGATTTGGAACCTTCAAATTGAAGAATTAGAAAAATTGTGAACCCTTAAAGTACAATTGATCTGAAAACATTGTCAATTATATTTCTTGTGAATGAAAACTTTCAAGGTTTATGAATCAAATCTGAAAGCATTAAAAATTAAACAAGTCCAAAGTGCTTCAAAAAATTAAAGCATTATCATTTAAATAGGATTTTAAATCTGAGTTGTTAAAAATAATTATATCTTAAATTTTACATGAAGGTTTTTAAAATCCTGTCTCTGGGTTACAATTTCTTTTATAAATAAAAAAAAAAACTTCAAAATCAATGATAAAGCATTTCCATTCAAGCAGGACGAATTTATTTTGAAGATAATTTTATAAGATGTCAAACTGAGGTATACTAGGAAAGTGTCAGATTATTATAATATAAAAGGTAGATAAAGTAGATTATTATATATATTAATAACAATAATATGTTTTTAAAAACGGTAATAATTATTTCTAAAAAAATGTTGATTGAATGAGTTACAATTTAACGATTCTGGTAACTTTTTATGAAAAAAATTGATAAAAAAAAGATATTATTTTATAGGAAGATAATAAGTACAAAGGCATGTAAAAGTTTTAGCAGTTTCTTTGAAAACAATCCAGCATATCCTGAACTTTACTTAAATCGCCTGAATCAACTTTAGTATAAGATCAAGGAGTATCCAATTTTAAGTGCAAAGGGATGTTTCTTTTCCCTTTCTGAGATAAGTTTCCAAGCATCCATCGTAATGTAGAAAAACCGAGCAGCCACGGGCATTCTTCTCATCTTTCACTGCATCTCCTTTGCACACCTCTCGGTTTTCTCTCGTTTTTCATTTTTCTCTTACACAGGAATACAAAATTTCTCGGTTTTCCGGTGATTAAATTTCACCCCTGAAATGTTGTTTGCAGGTTTTTCCTTTTTTATTTGCTTCCCACAACTTGCCTGGAGGCCAACCTTGACAATCTAACAGAACCTTAACCGGATTTCGAAACATTTTTTAATATGTGAAAATGAACAAATTATGTGAAAAAATGTTTTTTTTAATCGATGTTCTATATCTCTTTTTATTGATAAACAGTATTGCTAAAAAATCTCAATTTTGAAATTCTCTGAATTATCCTGACCAGGTTTTCGGTTTCCCTGACCGCCCTCAATTTTTCTTCAACGTCTAAAAATAGTCTTACACAATTTTGAAACTGGTCATCCACAAATTGCGTAAGGCATGTATGAAACACATTAATGTTCAACCAAATGTTTCAGTTTCTAACTCAAAAATAAACTTTTGAAATTAAAAATTAGAGAATTGAATTTGCAGTTGCAACAACTATTTGTCTATCATGATCAATTTAAAATTCAAAGCTTTTCGTGGTTGCAATCGAGTGCGAAACCATGAATTTTGCCGACGTTCCATGAACATTACAAATCGGACTGGTATTATATCTATTGTCCGTATTGATCTTATTAGGGTGTTTCAAGATTTCGATGGCTTCTCTATGTTTTCTCGGAAGAATATTGTACGTTTTTGAGGTGACGGTTTTTTGTCAAATAAAATGCTATGTCCTGTTTCGATATAATGCTCAGCTAGTGCTGATTGCGTGAAATATTCCAGCCAGCGTATAAAGGAACATGAGAGTAAAGTCAGGCTAAAACATTTCACGCAATCAGCACTAGCTGAGCATCATATCAAAACAGGACATAGCATTTTATTCGATAAAACAACCGTTATCGCAGAAACGTATAATATTTTTTCCAAGAAAATATATAGAAGCAATCGAAATCTCAAAACACCCCAATAACGTCAATAGGGAAAATGGATATATAATACCAGTCCGATTTGACTCTCCGTCCTCCCGGGTTTTTTAAAGAAGACTTGATTCGCCAATCAAGTTAGATCAGTCCCCACCATGGGACGATCTGGCCAATCCCAAGGATAGTAGAGAATACATATATCTGAAGTTTCAGGTTATGTTGTTCTTATATATAAGAACAACATAAGTGTGCTGCAATGTTCACGAAACGTCGGCAACATTCATAATTTCTTACACGACTGAAACCCAAAAAAGCTTTAAATTTCAAATTTATTATAATAAATCATCGTGAAAGCATCAGATCTCCAATTATATTTCAACCAAGTAAAACATGAATGTCCAACAAAATAGGTAAATTTTCAACAAAAGTAATGGATCTTTGATGAAAAAATAAATTAAAAAAAAGAAGTGTAACACTTCATGTTTCCACGAAAAGAAACGTCTTGATTTTCAATCGAAAGCAGTTGAATTGAACAAACAAGTACAAATTCTTGACAGAATAAATGAATGATTAACTGAAAAACATAAACTTTTGAATAAAAATGGAACAATGTCATTCACTGGAAAATTTTTCATTTAAAACAGAAAAATCGTATTTTCAACAAAATAGTTATATTTGCAACCAGAGAAATGTCTTTTCAGCTGGAATAATAAATATTTTACAAAGGAAGATTCAACCAAATACATAAATTTTCAGCTGAAAAGGATACATTTTCAATAAAATATGAAATAGTTTAATTCTCAGTTTGAAAAATTATTGAGAAATATAGGTGTCATCAAAATAGTTCAATTTTGAACAATGCACAAACGTTTTTTTCAACTAAAATGATAAATAGTTTACACAAAAATGAATTTCAAACAAAGCAGTTCCACTTTCAACCAAGTAGTTTATTTTTCAACCAAGAAATATGAATTTTCAACAAAAAAGTTGAATCTTCAACTGAAACAGATTGATATTCAACCAAGAAGTTGTGATTTTTGACCAAAAAGATGCAATTTCTACCAAAATAGAAACGATTGAAATCAGAGAAGATAAATGTTCAAGAAAACAGTTGAATTTTCAATTAGAAACTCAGGTTTCTTCTGACATTTCCTGACTAGTTTTTAATTCCCTGGCTACTACTCCTGACTTTCTGGAATGATCTCGCATGTAGCACTCCTGATAACAGGACATCAACCTCAAGCTGTCCACGTTGGACTTCATCTTCTCTGAATCAATTTCATTGTGTCCATTTTTTGTAAAAGGAACGAATGAAAACAAATTAGATATGCAATAGTAAAGAATTTTATGAAGGATGCAAATATTCTTAATAGGTGCTTACTTTTTCATTGTCGAATATTTTCTCTGGATTTTTCCGTGAGATGATCTTGGGATAGAGAGACATTCTAGAAATTATATTATTAATCATTTTTGAAAAGAAATTTTAAATCGAGGTACTTCGCTCTTTAAGAATATTTTATTCATATTTGAAACATTACTTATGGGTTCTGCAGCTATTTCAGCAGAATACATATTTTATTTATCAGAAAATACAACCATCAAGTCGACGAAATATTTTTTAATATTTCACATTAGCAGATTTCACATTTGTTTTATTCAATTTATTAGTGACTTCCCATTCTATCGTTTCACTATTAATACCACTCCATGAAGAATATAAAATAAGAATAAAATATTAGCTCCAGCCAATTATTCTGCACTGCTTATTTTTATCTGTGTTTTTCATCTTTGTTTTGAACTCTGTGTCTTTCTCTATTATTACTTTTTTTTTAAACGTGGTTCTTCTATTATACTGGGAACCTGAATGACAAGAGACTCGAATCGCAGTTACAGTTTTAACTGAAAATATTCATTCTCTCTGAATATATTTGCAAGGAAAGCAGAAACTCTTGTTTTAATATACATATGTCGTTTGCATTCAGTTATAAACTTTGCTTCTCTATCAAGGCGAAACGACAAATTGTAAAAGAACCCGTTTGACAAAGGATGCACCTAAAATTATAATGCCATTTGTTTAATCTGCACTGAAGATGAATAGCTTCAAAGAAGT
Organism: Andricus quercusramuli; assembly: GCA_932178445.1. Lineage (NCBI taxonomy): Eukaryota > Metazoa > Arthropoda > Insecta > Hymenoptera > Cynipidae > Andricus > Andricus quercusramuli. Next base: position 476,529 of record CAKNXH010000550.1, read on the forward strand.
GTTAATGTTGATAGATAATGTTTTATCCAATAAACAAAATTTGTATGAAAGCAGGGATAGACATTTTTGTGAATCGCAATCATTGTTATCAAGGATAGTAGAATATATTTAAATAATTATCAGCATGTGTTCGTTATTCAAGGTTTTCAGAAATAATAGTTAAGAAGTAGACAAACAAATTTGGCAATTTGTATATTTTGTCACGGCACATTGTGAAGTACGTCAATTGAACTCATTAGTATCAAATGAAGATTTTGATCACAACATATGGAAGAATATTAAGCACACTGGATGAAGCTTTGTCCAAATTTAAGGAATCGCAAATCGTGGCCCCAGAGTTATAATACGTCATGTCCACTTTTTGACAATTTGGAAACATTATTATTCTCAAGAACAGTCATTATTATAATTTTCATTCTAAATACATTTCTCCTTGAAATTCCCTCGCCAAGCTGTTGCAATAAATAATTAAAATAGTGAATTTCATTAAAATGTTGGAATTATATTACACCGCATGTACTTTTTTGAATTTCTATATAAGTGCAAAAATGCCAACTCTGTGTGACAAATTTTACATGGGTAACCCAAATTTTACTTGAAAGATAACAATTTTCAAAATATATTTAACCTTGAAAGTAACCATCAGAATATTATTCGAAAGACAATTATTTGAGAAAAACTCATTAAATTCAAGGTATGCAATATTCAAGGTATGCAATAATGTAGAGTATCATTCTGTTGTACTTTTTACATAAAATTTTCATTATAAATAGTTCATTCAGAAATATCTTTGAGGAATAGTGGACTATGATTCTAAGAGGAAATTAATTTTTGAAAATATCATATTAAGCCATGTTCGAAACCAATTGTCTCCATCAGCTAAAACGCATTTATGATATTACAATTTGTGTTAATATGTTTCTTCATAGCGCATAATTTCCCCCGATAAACTTGTTTTTAAATTTAACGACATTTCAATACAGTATAATATGGTTAAACTTTGAACCTCATTTTTCAGTTTGAGAGTTGAGGGACATGGCGTAGTATAACTTTAAGCTAATATGTAGACAATTGTCGAATATGGTCAAATATGCCTTATTGCCGGTTCAGTTTGATTAGATTTTGCGAGAAATGCATCGTATCGACCTTTTGCACCCTCCAGGGTCGGAAAATGTCAATGAATCACGGTTTGCTTTAAACATTCATACATATACATGCAGAATTGTCGATATTTTTCACTATCGAAAGGATTCGAGTCAGGAGTTCGTGTGTGATACTTTATAACTGTACAGAAATAAAAATAATTTTGTCTACAACTTTTTCACTAATGGCTAGAACCTATTTTCATAGAGAGCTGTGGAAAAGTTACTTGAAGATCGTTCCTTAAAAGCATTTGAAACAACGGAATAATGGATTTTATTCATTGTTTTCGGACGAAAATGGTTTAGAGGTTAGGTAAGCTATTCCGTAGGGTGTTTTTTTCCTTAATAATTTTCTGTAAGATATATAAATATTTTGAAATTTAAGTGACTTATTACTGCATAGTACACCTTAATTAAAATAATTATTCGGAATATTTTCAATATTCGTAATATTGAAAGTATCACGTAACTTTGACAGCTCACCGGAAAATCAAATTTCCTATCATGTTTCAGAGAACGAGACGTCACTCGAGGAATGCGGTTGTGAGGATTAGTCCTTTCAACCTCACGTTCCTGAAAATCACATCCTTCTTGCGGGAAATTCTCGAAGATGCTTTCTAGAGGAATCTCGAACCAATGTCCCTGCAGCATTTATCACTTTGTCGTACTCGAAAA
>CAKNXH010000550.1:478745-533216 GCA_932178445.1 Andricus quercusramuli
TGGTTTTAGTGTATTGAAATCTTATATTTTTACATGTCATTTGTCCCATTTCGATTGACGAGAATCTGATTTGCTAGAGTGGTACTCTGACTATGAATATTCACGGTGCTTTTGAACATAAGCTTGTCGTTAATTATTGTTGAACTACTATGTTCAAACGAACACAGTATTTATGAGATTCTGTAAAATACTTTTCAAAAGATTTGAATTGAGACAAGACTATCTTCTGATGGCACTTTTTTGTTAAATAAATTATTTTCAAGTTATACCATTCAAGACAAATAAATTTTCACTAAATTGGGATATTTTGTGGCAGCTATCTCAGCACCTACTGGATCAAGAAATTTGGAAAAAATGGTTAATTTACAAATTGCTTTCTGATTCACGCACTCGATACAGAGAAAATAAATTTGCTGATCGAAGTATAACTTTTTTTTAAATCTTTGCTTATACTTTTGGAAAAACAGAGATTTTGGTTCCATGGGCAAATTCTTTTTTTCTGTGTGGAGTACATGTTTTGAAAAGTGATTTGTATTTTTGTTTTGTTTTCCGGTCGAATAGTTCCTGATATAATACATTAACTTTAGTATAAATTAAATTGCTTATAACAATGTTACTTCAAAACAACATTAAGTGGATTGAGTGCACAACAAAATTGTTGGTAGAAAAAGGGCCTGTCTTGGTCGAAACCTTCCAACAAATAATTTAAAGTATCTATTTTATAAATACGGTTTTCATTTAAAGAAACTTGTTTATACAATTAAATACTAAATTTTTTGAGAAATTACTCTGGATATTTATGATCAAGAATTTTTTGTCCACATTCTAAGCCAACGTTGCTTTATAGGCCTCTCAGTGCATACCGAAGTATCTGTAGAAATCGCTGTTTCATACAGAAATGTATGTTTGGTCACCATTTATTTTTTTTGACGAGGCTAAAAAAGTATGTTGAAATATTTCCCAAATTGTTTCTGTTTTTTCGTATTTCTTACCGTTTCCGAGATCTTCCCAATTTCAAGAGCTTCAATGCTTGAAAATTTTAAACATTTTGATACGGAGGTTTTTCACTTCAGTCACTTTGACTTTAGTACTTTTGACTGAAAATTCGGAATCAGCTACCCAAAAACCCTCCTTAGTCAGTATCTTTTTTAAATGATTCGCTTATTCTACATTTTTTAAATTTTGGGTCCAACATATTGGGTCAGTATTTTTGAATTTGGCAATTTTTACTTTAAAGTTGGATTTAGGGACCAAAAAATCCCTTTATGAGCATCTGCTCAAAAAGGTCCAAGTATTGTGAATTTTTCCTAGTTCGGGTGAGCAATATTGAATTTAGCACTTTTGGCTGCGAATCCGAATCCAGCAATCCAAAAATCTCCCTTGATCAGCAACTTGTCAAGAAAGTCCGAGTACTGTACATTTTAGCAGAGTATATTTTTTGAATGTTGGGTACAGTATACACTTGGGCTAAAATAGCATATAATGACGGAAAAGTGTTATCAAACTTTAAACGCGTTTCGTTAGAAAACTTCATTTTAAGCACTAGACCCCTTTCTGCGGAGCCATTTACATATTCAAAGATTATTATTCAAGACTGTTAATGCTATTAGTTTATCATCTTTGTTTTTTGTAAATTCAAACAAATGAGGATCACTCAAAAGGTTTCTCTTCAAATCGAACGTCAAACAGACCTAGAAACTAAAGTTTGTTCTAAGGCGCAAGCGATCATGCTCTCAGTTTACTCTTCACTTCTTTGGAGACTTTCGTCAATCGAATTTCTTCCCTTGAGTTACTCTTTCGTGCTGTTCCGATATCTTTTGAACTTTAAGGCAGCCTTTTGTCTTTGGTGAGCAGCAAATACGAAACTTGATTGCAGAGGTCAGAAAATTCGATCAGATGTGTATTTTTCCAAACTTAATTTTTACCAATTTATTTGCAGCTTTTTTTATCGCAGACGCTGTAGAAGCAAATTGGAAAAGGCTTGGGTAAAATTAATCAGGAAACTGAAGGAAAAGTAAGGTGACACATCGAGACATCGTCAAGACCGCAGTGATTGTCAACTGGCAGATTTTCATTTTGAAAAATATATAACAAAGCTTCTAAAATGTCATAAAATTGAATTTTCAAGCAATTTTCAACATTGATGAATACAGTGATACATGTTACAGAGCGTTATCATTGAGTGCAGCACAAAAAAAAATTAATTTGAAAAAACTCCTGACTTAGCAGCAAATTATTATAGAATTCTCACGCCAAGCAGTGAAAATAAGAACATTTTTTACTCTGAAGAACAAGCTACTCTGCAAATCTAGAAAATCAGAGCTTTTTTATCAAATACTTATGAAGGATTGTAGGGGAGAGTGCCCTTGGTTGGGACCGTCCTTGGTTGGGACAGCGGGGATAAATGTTGTAAATTGAGCATTGAAAATCTGAAAAAATCATTTAAGTTCTGCCTTATAATAAAAGAAAACTCAAATAATTTTGTCAGATTTTTAATGCCTAATCTTATAACATTTATCCCCGCTGTCCCAACCAAGGACCGTCCTAACCAAGGGCACTCTCCCCTACTGTAATGGAGTACTGCGTATTTTTTCAAATTTAATAATTCGTTTTTAACTTGAAAAATGTCATTTCTTATATTTACGCTTTCAAGTAACTTGGGAAAGATGAGCATTTAGACTTGATGATCACTAAATAAGATGGCAGACTGGCGATGACTGGACTTTTGTTGCATTTTTATATTTAATATTTTATTTAAAAAGTATAAACAAGAATTTTGTGAAAAGCGCAAGTGCATTTTATTCATAACTAATTACAGACCCTATCAATGTTAATTACATTTGACCCAATCCTATAAAAAAAAATGCCAGATGATTCACATTGCATGAAATAGATCAGTGTACATTAAAAACCGGATATTTTGACCTTTCAATCAAATAAGAATTTTGCCTAATGTTTTCATTCAATTTAATTAACTATAGATAATAGAAATTTTACGATTCGCTCAGTTATTCCAATTTAATTTCGAATTAATGGATTAATGTGATATAAATCCCTGATCATGCCCCATTTGTAGTTTTTACTTGATTTTGTTCACTCATAAGGTAAGGTTCGTCAGACAGAGTGCTTTCGTCAATGCAGACAGTGCCCTGTTATTTCCACCCCACGAGTGCGAAGAGACCGATTAAAACAGTAATTTACGAACATTTACAGTTGAAGCTACCGCACGTTGGTTATTATTTTGTGACAATTATTGAAATGGAAGTAACAAGCGCCGCTGACGAAGGGGAAAATACGAGTGTCACCCGGTACAAAATTATAGACATTATTACGGAACATTGCACAAGTACACACACCTAAGCAAGTTAAAGAATATAAGAATTTATTCAATGTTAACCCTGACTAAGAGAGAAATAGCGACATGCATATTTTTGATTTCCTGTTGTTTTCGTGATGCCCTGCTTAGGGGACGTGCATAAATTGCGTAAAGCCTTTTTTCAGGTAGCAGGGTGGGGGTGAGCGAATGATTTTCTACGTCGTATTGAATGAAAGTAAGTCTGCGATTCCCTAAAAAACAAAAGTTAGAATGATTCGATCGTGAACAGCTGCTTGTCGGCGCAATTTAGTGCTTAATATAGTAGTACATAGTGCATTTATGAAATAAAATGTATATTACTTTGTTGATATGTGTAACGATGTTACTTGTAATTCACTTGATAATATTATCAGTACATATAATATCTGTAATAATATTAACTGTAATAACCCTCTTGAATGAAAATAAATCTTTTTTAGTTGAGGATTCAAGTATTTTGTTCAAAATTCGTATTTTTTGGTTAAACACGTGTTTCAAAATTTCAGATATACACTGTTAAAAATGATATTAAATTTGATATACCTATGTGTATTAAAATTAATATATCAATCATACGAAATCGCCATTAAGAGCATGTATATTAAATTTCATATACATTCATGTTAATCACTTACAAGAAAAATCAGATAATTCCATTTTACACAAATTCAAGATAAGTTCAACATGAAGTTTCGACTCTAAATAATAAAACATGATACCTTCTTCCAGTTAATCAAAAATATAACTGGATTTTAGGTCGAAAAGATCAATTAAGCAAACAAATAATAGACCTATCCTACAATCAGCTTTATTAGCATTAAATTTCTGCTATTTAGACTGGATTTTGGAAAAAGTTCCACCCGTACGTTGGACTTTCATTATAAATAACAATTCAGTCGACGAATTCTAGATTATTAATTTAATTGCGAATATTTGACAAGATTTGAAGAAATGAAAGCACTTTGAGTTTTCATGCACACTGCCATACCGACCTGTATATTAAATTTAATACACATGTATATTAAATTCACTACACCAATGTATGTTACATTTCAGTAGCGGTAGTGCATATTTGCTTCACACACATGTATATTAAATCTCATACAGATTTTTCTAACAGTGTAAGCTTTACGTAATTGTCCACGGCCCCTACATATTCAATTCAAGGCGAAAAACATGAAACATCAAGTCAGTTCAACTTAAAGGTATTAAGTCCTTCAACAATCATTAATATTAGGTTTTTAACAATGTTCTCCGGTCGCTCCCTGTCACTCCTTTCTGAGAGCTTACGTAGCTTATTCGTATTTTGTGTTTCGAAGTGCAAAGTGAGAGTTAATCGGTAGTTATGACAACCACCGAAGAGCGAAAATCTCTCTTACTATCAGTTCAAGAAAATGTAAAATCCACAGAAGCGAGTGTTCAACAATTGACTGAAGATATTAAAGTGTTGAAAAGCTCGGATGAAAAAATCTTAGAAGAACTAGAAGTCTACAAAACCAGATGTCACCTTTTAGAAGAGAAGAACAAAACATTCGAAGAAAAAATTAATCTTCTTGAGAAAAAGCTTGAATTTTTAGATATAAAAGAAAGATCGAGGAATATTTTCCTCTACAATGTGAAGGATGATTCGACCAACAACAAGAATCTTTTTGACACATTTAACAAGATTTTCAAGGAAGCTGAAATTATTATTCCTATTGAGTGTTTTGAAAAGGTCATTAGAATTGGAAGAAAAGAGGGAACAAGGCCTGTTCTAGTTTCGTTTGCGAACTTGAGATATAAAGATGCAATTCTTAAGAATGCTAAAAATCTGCGGTCTTTGAATGTATCTTTCGCAAATGACTTCACTTATGAACAAAGAGAAATACGTAAGAAGCTTCGAGCTTATCAACAAAAGCTGCACAGTCTTGGGAAGTTGTCAAAAATTAAAGGAACCCGACTATTCATGGAATCAGTATTTAGAAATAGCCTCAGCCGCGAACATTGTGGCAGAGAAGTGTGAGGATGTTTGTCAGTCTGATGGAGGAATCTCAACATCTTCTTTAAGCTCTACTGCTAGCAGAAAAAGGTCAAGAGGTCGCCCTCCAAAATCAAATTCTTCCAGTAAAAATTCCAATATATATATATATATATATATATATATAACTATACAACTACAGATGACATCATATGTGTGAGTGAGACATGGCTTACGTGTCCACCTCAAATTATGTATCCTCAACGTAATATCGACTGTCAAGTTGTCTACAGTACGGCTACCAGAGAATCCTCAAAAGGAAGAGCAAAGGGAGGTCTACTGATCACCAACAACGCAAACAAATATAAAATGGAAACGATATGTACGGCAGAGGATTACATTTTTGTTAAACTCGAAGGTTATAGTTCTAATATAGTGATTGGATCAATATACTCTAGCCCTAATTCTAATTTTGAAAAATTTATGTTCAATATAAACGAAATAATCTTTGATCTGTCATTGAAGTATCCGGAATACTCGATAATTGTGGGAGGGGATTTTAACGGTAAAATTGGCGAAATGAATCGATTAGAGGAGGAAACTCTCTGTAACAATTTAAATTTGTATGACGTAAGAACAAGTCTGGTGGCTGATCTAGACGAAAGGGGAAAACAGATGGTAGAAAGTTTTGAAAAAAAATGGGTTTTTTGTCCTAAATGGGAGAGCTAAAAGCGACTGCCCAGCTCAATGTACATTCCTAAGAGAAAAAAGTTCTTCAATTATAGATTTTGCCTGGTCTAATAGAGTGGGAATTCAGTCAATCGAGGATTTCCAAGTGGTGAGAGTTCCAACTCGATCCGATCATTTTCCTATAGCTTTGACGTTACTAGATCACTCGACTTTAAATTACGAAAACTACTCAAGCACCCTTTTTTTTAAAAGGAATAATGACTTTGCTGATAAATTTAAAGAAATTATCCAGTACCCTCCAAATATTAACTCTGCAATGTTGTCGACAGATGACCTTTCAAATAATTTAATTAATGCTATTAAAGAGACAGCGACAGAACTTAACATGACTGTGAAACCATCTAGAAAACTGAGACGTTCGAAGCCATGGTTTGATATACAATGCAGAAAAAGTAAAAGAGAGCTGAAAAAAGTTCTTAAAAAATTCGAGGAACAAAAATTCAATCCTAATAGTGTGTCGATTTGTACAAACTGTAAAAAAGTACATACAAAATTATTAGATTCCAAGAAGGAATATTACAAAAATTCCTTATTAGATTCTCTCGCGAATTCAATCGATTCCAAACAATTCTGGAAGATAGTAAATAGCTATAATTTTAGGCCTTCGTATCAAGATGATATAGACTTAAACACATGGGAACAGTACTTGAAAGATTTAATATTTATTTCACAAAGATATAATGTAATACAAATGTGATCCCATGCAGAATAAATTAAAAAAGACATTGAAGTGGAATTGAGAATTTTCCACGACGGATTTCATAATATTGCCTGTTACAAATCTTGACAATTGGCGGTCATGTTGACCTGAAGAGAACTTGAATGTAGGAACTGAAAACTTTCCCTTAGAAGACTCAAAGCCAAATGGAAAAAGTTAACGCCAATTTTCCGTAAAGCTTTAATTCTTCGTCATGTACAACTCTAACTTCGCTCTTTAAAGAGTTCGGAAATCAAAGTTTCCGATAGTGGAATAAGATTTTATGAGAAATCTGCTTCTATAAAAGAATCCGTAAGGAATTCTATCTTGAAAAAATATAAAAGAGTATAAATCCCTCAAGTATTGAATGGGTTGTCGTGACATTCGAATATTTATAATGGCACTTTAATGCTCTGCTGCTGATATACCTTCTTCTGTATTGCACGATGCCACAGCTTTGAATATATTGACGACAATACCTCGAGCAATATTACTAATTTAGATGTTCATTAAGAAATGTGAGGAAAATTTATTATGGAATCTATCAATTAGGCTGATACTTATTTAGAAATTTACACCGGTTACTGATTCATATTTTTTCAACAAAATTCGTCCGAGGTTATGAGAGAAAATAGTGCATCTGCGCGCTAACTGGGTGTTTTAAACTGTGGCTTATTCGTACGTGGACGTGTACAGTGTACACGTCTACCATTGAATGTACACTGTACACTGTACACTGTACATTCAATGGCGTACGATTCAATATTAATATTATATTCCTTTTCGTTTTAAATCGCAAGATTTTTCTGTTAAGAAAGAAAAATTATCTTTTCAATAATGACGATTTACAATTTTCACATGTATATCGCAAACACAAATGGCTGAACGAAATTTCATAAACAATAACATACGTTTTGACAAATTCATTTTCAAATTATCCGAAAATCATGGAAAGATTTTCCGTATCCATTTTTTCTCAGAAATATCAGAAGAGAAAAAGCTTTTTGAATACATGTTCTATAAATAAAAATAGTTTCAATTATTAGAAAAAATTAGGAAAAACTTCCAACACATTCGATATATTACAAGTATCTAATATGAAATGATTCAAAATGATAAATTAACGAAGTTACTTTTGAATCAAGATGGAAGTAAAAGTCTGCTCGGTATGTGGATTATTCCTTATAGGTCGCCAGGTACCTCTGGGCTTACCCCATCGAGCTACGGGAACGCTCATAAAATCCACAATGTTGTATAATAATGAACTAAAATTTTTAGACAGTATTGGAGTTAGCCCGTTTTGGACGCCAGCCATTCTTAGTTATGTAATTTCAATTATTTTTAATCTCTCGGTGCCCCACCGCTATTGAAGTACTATTCTTATCTTTTTTTTTTGTATATAGAGTGCACTTTCGGAAAATTTTATAACACGTTAGAAAGTATCCAACAAAAATCATTACAAATATAGAAATATCCACAATTTTTCGATGTGGCAAAGAAAGTTTGTTCAGTGATGAATTTCCTATGAACACGAATATCAACACAATAAAAAGAAAAGTAAATATTTAAAAATGAAGGGTAGAAATGCAAAAGGATTCAAGCGCCAAATTTTCGAAATCGGGCTCATTAGCTCAAAAAATCAGATAATTTTGATTACAAAAGCCTTCCAAAGGATTTTTTTGGGGCATCATTTTTTAAAATTTGTGTTCTTGTGTTCACAGTCCGAGAAGCTTTTCTAACCACAAAGTAAAAAACCAAATTTCATTTTTCTCGACACTGGCTAATTATTTTTAATTACTATTGGGTCCCTTCCGTTCGGCACTGAATAAGCTGAAACCCGGAATTCCTCATTTTTTAGAAATATGCAAAATTATTATTGCTATCGTCATTATTTTGAAGTTGAAATGTCAGTTTTACACCATTTCGAAGTCATAATTGGATTTTCAAATTTCGCGAAACTGCATGATTTTTTTTAAAAAACTTTTTGGAAATCAATTCGTCCATTCAATAGCTAGAATTCAAATTTTTAGTTTTTTCTTAAACTGCAAATTGAGTCCACAATGAATGTTGAAAGATGTTAAAAGTCGATACGGACCCAAAATCTTTCCTTGAAACGTGACCTGTTTCATTCAATTTCTCTAAACCTGATAGCTTTTAGCGAGCAAACTTTTTTTTGTTCGATAGAGCATGAAAGTATCTCGAAAGCTCTTTCTTATTTTTTTCTTAAATGGTCCCGCTCAATTTGCAACATGTTTTTAGTCTCTCCTGAAAAAAGTGAAAAATGGCGCTTGACTCCTTTTGTATTTCTACCCTTCAAATATAATTACATTATACTAGGTTCAGTTTTTCATGCGCGGGATAAAAATGAAATTGAGAGAATTTAACGAAAGTAGAGAAAAAATAAAAGTTACTGATCAGTGAGAACAGAATATGCCTATGTGCGAATCTTCAGCAGCAACCAGATTATAACTGTTGGCCTAAAGTTGGCCCGATTTTACCAACCAAAGATCTGCAGCCGCAGTCGGGCCACCTTTTATGTTTATAAGAAACATCTGTCGGCCCGATCTGAACTGCCAATGTTGGCAATCGGAAACTGACCATCTATCAGCCCGATCCTATCCCAAATATGGCATGAATATCGCCGAAATATGGCGTAAGGATCGCGTAAACTCTGATACTTTTTTTTTTTAACGAGCTAAGCCAAACATAGGTCCAAATCTGGGCCAGCATTGGCCCAAAGTCAGCACAGACAAAAATTTACTAGATTCAAGGAAATGCCTTTCTTTGTATTGTTTTTTTCGTTGAATCAAAGATTTTTTTGCTTTAGTTGAGTGAACATTATTTAGAGTAGAAAAAATCATGCATCGACTCAAAGAAATAATTTCCTTGGCAATCCTGCAAATTAAATTATCTGAAAGATCAGAAAATTGTGCCTCGAGTGCGCCCACATTGAAATTATTTTTAGGAATGAGCAAACAAATATGCAGCTTCAAAGGTGAATGTCTATTCAGCCTAATCAACATTTTGAAATCTTGAGTTCAACTATCTGCCAAATCTAGAAACGCAATTCTAAAAATTTGGAGGAATCATCAAATCAAGATAAAATCCTACTTTTTACATCTGAATCAAGAGCGCAATGGAGTATTATGTGATTTCCAAGTATTCATACAAAATATTTACTTGTGAAATATTAATTTTTGGGAGCGAAAGGTCAGAGATTCGTCGTCAACCTTAATTTTTCTTTGAGGTGCAACTTCAGATTCAGTTAAATAAACAATAGAATATAGAGAAATCTGAAGTTGCACCTGATGAGAGAAATGAAGGTTAACGACGAATCTCAGACATTCGGCTCTCAAAAATTATTATTAGACGTCAAAGTATTTTATGTAAATAATCAGCAACTGAATAACATATAATCCTGATTTTGGTCTATATATTTAGAAAGTAGGATTTACTCTTGATACCGGGATTTCTTCAGACTATTGGAAACACCTTTCAAGATTTGGCTGAGAGTAGAACTCGAGATTTCAAACCTTCATTTAGCTGAAAAACCCCTCAAATTTCAAACTAAATATTTGTTGACTTGTTCTCAATAATAATTTCAACCTAGGCTAATTCGACGCAAAATTTGCTCATCTTTCAAATGATTCTTACGAAGTCGAAGATTAAGTTTCTGCACGGATATTCGTCTTTGAAATGGAGGATGAATTTTCAAACGGTCCAAGCAAAAGTACCCTATCTATCTATTTCTGTCTATTCTATCTATTTTATCTACTTCAATTGTCGACTTATTTCAGTTTAAATGACATTTGTTTGAAGAAAATGTTCATGAAGTCCGTTGGAAGAAACCTGTACGTAATCCATGAAGAGGAAATGCATAATTCTAAATGAATATTTCTTTTGATAGTAAACTTTTAATTTTGAACTTGTAGTAGTTCAGTACAATGTAGCTGTATGCCGCAAAGTGTATAATTTTACAATAGAAATTAGTTTTCCGGGCTATAAGTTAGAGATAAATTTTCATCACAGTTATAACCTACAATCCTTTCTGGAAGCATAAAAAGCCCAAAGGCTTCTTTATGAAAGAAGCTTTATCTGATACTTTCTAGAAGTTTCCATAACTCTTCTTAACCCTCTCACTTCCCCTACTCATAGATTCCAAGCTTAGCACTTTAGTATTTTAAATTAAGTGGGTTTTTCCCGCTTACGGGCTTTTTTCCTACACACTACTGCCAATTTTTGTTTTTGGCCATCATGCAGTTACCTCACAATCATGTAAAAATGTCCAGAGAGGTAACGCACGTTAACTCCTCCACCCTGATTCTTACCATTAACCTGTAAGTGGAAGCTAAATGCGCGGCTTAGCCGCGCACTTCAGCCACGAGCTTCCTTGTCCTGGTTCTCACTGGAGTGGGCGATGACAGGGGACGACCCCACCACCCTCTCTTCACCATTCTTATAATGAAAAGATTTGATGATATGGATATTTCAGCTGATACTACTATGCTTTCTTTATCTTCAGTATCCGCACTCACTGTGGTTTGAAATATTTTGAAAATGTGGTGAGCCAATATTCGGAAAAAAATGGCCCGTACTTCCGCAGTTATCATTACAGTATCTGGGCCGGCTAAAGTAAGTTGATCCGACTATCGCAGCGTATGTTGAAATAACCGTCGGCAAAAGCATTACCCCGTAGTTATCATTTGAGTATTTTGGTCAACCTCTGACTGATGAAGTTAACCCGACTTTGAGTTGATGCAAAATTCACATATGGTTGGGAGAAAAGAACAAAAATGTAGAAGAACAAATTGGAAAATCCTGAATAAGATAATAATTTCAAATCTAAGTGCTAGATTAGTAACGGATAAGTCACAAAATATCTGTTGATCTCTAAATAGGACCGGATGATCTGATTGTTAACTTAGACTCTGATCGGAAATCCAAAAGAAATAAGTCCGGGCTAGATTCGGCTTTAGACTACTGACGATCATTCAGGTAAGCTTGTGATAGCTGCTGAACACGCAGTGTCCCTTACGTATGTTTTATTGTATTTTCACAAAGGCTAGACTCGTGAGAAATCGCAAGTCCATTTTCTAACAGAAATTGTTCAAGAAATAAATTTTGTTTGCAAAATATGAAAAAGCACATCATTTCACTTGTATACTGTAGCTAGATAATTAAAAATCCTCGGTGGCTCAGACGATAGCGCGTCGGACTTCCATGCAGGAGGTCCGGGGTTAAATCCCTGAGCCGGGTACTAATGGAAATTTTTCTATGTACTTCTACAGGGGTTTTGGTGGTTCGGAACCCACCTCAAACTGTAGGCCCCCTCCGAAGAAGCTGGTATCATACCAAGGTGGGGCCCCATGTCGAGGGGAATAGCCTTGGAGGTCGAAGCCAATTCTGTGAAGACTCGAAAATGAGTGAGCGATCTCCTGGCGTAGAGGCAGGCCCTTTCAAGGGACCTCCGCTCGGTGGTCGCTGGCCGATTTCGAGTAATAAACACACACACATACACTTACATAACACAACAGGATAGTGCTTCGAATCTGTGCATCTACCTGATGACCTAAGAGGGATCGCTCTGTACACCCTAGCCTGCTAGGGAGGCTGCCGAATGGCAGAGTGGGTGAGGATCCCTTTGCCTGATCAACAAAGGAGGACGTCGTTTACTGTGCGATAGGTATGCCTGGCACCTGAGAGGTCTAATCTCAGAACGTTGACAACAACGAAAAACCCACCGAGATCCAAAAACACTCGGTGAAAGATGGCCGTATTCGGAGTGCTGCCTTGCGAATAAACATGGGTGTGGCACAATAGGCTTTATAGCTTGAGCGCCAGGGGCTGGGACCTCACGCCCTCCCCCGCTCTACATTACAACTAACTAACTAAGAGTTCATAGGACAAACAGCTTTTCTATATTTTCTCAGTTCGAGTGATATTGCACTTAGGTATCTGTTCAGTGTGCACAGCAGTATTATAGTGGTTCTATTTGCATGGTTCATTTGGAGAAGCAAGCTAGCATACCTTAATAAACTACTGAAAGTTATTATTATTATACCATCAAGTTATTTCCCTGTCGGGGTAGGCGTGACTCGCTCGGTTGGAAAATATTAATGTGGTGAAGGAGGTATAGATTTTTTAGATTGATTCAGAATTTTCGTGTTATTTATTTGAATAACACGTTCGTTCCGCAACACTGCTCCGACCTAGGTTGCTGATCAATCTCTCTAGCGATCATCCTAAGTGAAGAGCCTCCCAAGGTTGTTAATGTGAGGTTCCCCACTCGGGTCCATTAGTATCCAAGGTCTTTCGTTTCAGACGTCATTCACTCTACTAACATTCTTTTTATTAACTATTTATCGTCACACTCTTCTGTCCTGGCATACTCTTCTAGCTTCCTTTACGTCCGTGCATTTTCTCAAGCAAGCCCTCCTGTTTCTATGGCTTTTAATATGAGTAATATTCACGAAAATGTACACTTCTGCAACTAAAATCATAAAATTTTTAATTGCTTTTTTTTTGCGGAGTAAATATTTTTTTACTTTGAAAGTACATTATTTACGAAAATGAGGCATTATTTTCAGTACAACCTTGTAAAAAATTTATTATAGACACTCTTTTAAAAACTTCAAATGACGGAGCTGATCACTGTATTATGGAGCTGACCATGTGTATGAATGAGTATGTTTTCATTATAAATAGACTTCTTTATTTAAAAAATACTTTGGATTCTATTTTCTCTTCATATACTATACATTTCTTTAGTATATTTTAATAATATAAAGTACAAAACAAAAAATTAAGCACACGAAAAGTAAAGTATATAATATTATAAATACTGAGCATGAAAATCAAATTATCAGAGGTTGATGAATAATTACAACTTCAAGTACATTTTTTTACATAAAATGTGGATGAGTAAACCTAATTTCTCCAATATTCGCTGCTTCAAAATTAAATACAGAAGTATAGGTCGGTAGAAGTGACAGGTAAAGAAATTTTCAGTCTATTTAATAAATACAAAAATATAATTTATTCAAAATAAACTATACAAAACAGAACTTCAACATGTTGATGATTGAACTACACGTATTTTAACAATTAATGATAACTCTGGTAACTTATTTGGCCGCTCAAACACAAAAAACAACAGTTTTCTAAAGATTATAATACTCTTAATTAGAGTTAATGAGCAATATGGTGATTTATTTGAAGGCCTTTATTTAACTTGAAAAATGACAAGTTCATTAGTTAAAACTGAACTGAGTAATTGCAGGAAAGAGATTATAACTTGTTTCTAATTCTTTTTCATACCAAGTTTTTTTGATCTAACTGCTGAGGCATCAAGATATGCAGATTTTTTTGGCCTTTTTTAGATTTGAGACTCTTGGATTGTACACTTTTTCCCTGAGTTGTAGGTTGATCGTTTTCAACATCTGCTTTACTTTTTCTTGATTTTACAAATATCTTTTTGGATATAGTGTAGCTTAATTATTCTTTTGAAAAATGTTTGCAAACTTTACCAGCAATAAAGGTGACGTCCCATGGCAGCGTCAATCTTGGCGCAAAACGCAAAACGTCAAATCGCTAGATAATTTAGCCAATGATATTCACCTAGTAATCCACAGAAACACAGGCATTGGCTGCAATGGCTGGTGATTTGCGGTTATGCGTTTTGCGCCAAGTTTGAAGCTGCCATGGGAGGCCACCCTAATAAATTTTATTAGAAAACGTAATATTATCATTATGGAGCTGACCATTATGGAGCTGACATTTAAAACTAAACTTACATTTTTCTCTTGAATTTTTTAACTTCTACTTTTTTTCGCACACCGGCAGTTTGTGCCTAGACTGTAACTGTAAATAAACTCAACATCACTGACAGACTTCCTTTACTTTAAGCAATTTGTTGCATTTTGGAGCTGACCGGTTTTTTTGTACGGACTGTTTTGTGAACAAACCATCACAGTTTTCGGATGATTTCGAATGAGAAAAAATCCATCGAGCGTTGGTTAGATAGTTTGAGAGTCAGTCTTCGAAATAATGTCAGTAGATGACGTTTAAATGAACCGCGAGATTTGAAAATCATGAGAAAGTATGATAAACAAAATTATTTGAAATATGATGTGACAAAGTGCATCGCTTTATTTAGAAACTTTAACAGTCATTTCTGTAACATTGCAGCGCACTTAAAAATCAACTATATACTTGGATTCAAATAATATAGATACTGGAAGGTAACATTAACTTAGTGAAATAAATTTTATGGATTAGCGCAAATTTTTTTAATTTGGGACAATTACGGAGCTGACATTTTGGATATTTTTCACGCAATATAGTATAAATGTTTATTAAAAGGTGCACTTATTTCGTGGTAAAAAATTGAATGAAGTTATTGTACGATAAAATATTACAATTCTAAGACTTGGTTTGTCTTTTTTCTATGTGCAATAGCCGAAGCCGCAAAGGTGTACAGTTTCGTGAATATTACCCATATCTCTTCGGAATCCCGTCTCATTCACACATTCTAACCATTCTTCCCGCGGTCTGCCTCTGGGCATACTGCTATTCACTTTACCTTCATGAATTTATTTTGATAGTCGTTTATCTTTCATTCTCTCAACATGTCCGAACCATCATAACTGATTTCTTTCACATGTGTCAACTATTGTATCTTTTGCACCACATTCTTTGAGGATTATTTTGTTTCCTAACCTAAACTATTGTGCGCATTTGCTTCTCAGAGAAATACTACTTTGAAAAAATAAATAGATTCTGCCTGCAATATAATGTGAAGCTTCGAAAAAAGTTCATAAATATCTGCTCTTAGATCTTATTCACCCTTCTGTGACTGTACTTTCCGACAAACTACATATTTACTAATTTATAGCAAATACATTCCTTTTCTTCTGGCCAACCTTCATGAGAATTTAAGAAAAGAAACATTTATTTAACGTTAAGTTGTTAATTCAGAAATCTCGAATGGTGTTACAGAATGGAACTGTCATATTCTGGGTTACAAAATTAAATTATATAAATTAATTAGAGAGGTTAGCGTCGTTCAGTTATGACTTCTTGTACACATGAATTGACTCTGCTAAAGAAGAAACAAAGGGAAAATGAAAACTAAAAATCATTGTTCAGCGAAAGGAATTATTGGCTCAACATTTCACGTAACTAATTAACCAATATACTGAAGGCATGAAGAAGGGAATTTGGGCCACTCTTTACCACAAGCTTTCCACCGATGAGAAGCCACAGCACGAAAAATGCATCCGGTGCTGAATCTTGGTGCACGTGGCAACAAGCGAAGGCAGCAAACCCAACTTGAAACGCATTTTTCTCAAAACAGCTTTTTTCAAATCGGCCTGACAAATAACTTTAACAATTTTCATCCGATCGACTCCAAATTTGAACCATATCTTTATAATTGCATTCCGCAGAGAAGTACATACCGAATTTCTGATAAAATCAAAACTTTATATTTTATGAAATTTTATTCAAAATGCCTCGAAAATGATTTACCAGAAGTCGGCCATTTTGCTTAAAAGATATATATATATATATATATATATATATATATATTCTGATTCTTTGATGTTGGAGCTTCATTTAAATATAATTAGTATAAAAAATAAACGAAGTTTCCATAAAAAAAAGAATTTCGGAATATACCCATGATTTCGCTCCCGCGACTATAGCCATACCCCTTAATTTTATTCCAGATTTTCAATTTCATTTTCAAATTTCCGTCAAGTGACAGGCAAATGCTTTTATACAAGAACGATATTCGATATATCGTTTTCTTTTACATAATTAAGTATTTTGTAATCATTTATATCTATTTAAATACATCAGTTTTCGTCTGTCAAATTACAGAAGATCCTTAATAAGCATCTTTAGCTAAAAGAGTTAAATTTCCAATGTGGTCGCTACAAAAATGTTGTCATTTATTTTCTTATTGAAAAGTAAATGGTTCATGATATATGCCTATAAGCCAAAGAATTATGTTGAATTCGTCGTAGATACAGTTTTTTATCATGAATAATAATAATGAAGAATTATGAAATGAAAAACAAAATTTTCTCTAAATCTGAACATTTTTAAAAGGGCAAAAAAAGTGTTGCGTCTTGTGTTATCTTATTTTTTACATTCTCATCCTAATGAGAAGGTATTAGTTTTATGTAAAATTTGACATTGTCGGTTTCCATCAAATCTCCACGTTTTGATACCTCCTAAATTAGAAAAAACGATTTTTACGGAAGGTGTCTGTCTGTTTGTCTGTCTGTCTGTGGTATCGTGTGGACACGATAACTTTCGAAAGATTGATCAGATTGGTTTGTGCTTCGGCACACTTTTTTCTGGCCTAAAAAGAAAGAACGATTTCGTTAACCAGCTATTTCGGATGAAAATTTGAAAAGTGAGAAAATTTTGAAAAATTTTGAGACCACTTCTTTTGAAGATTTGAGAATTCCATGTACAGTTATGAGTGGAACGCAAAAAGAAAAACAAAATATCCTCATGAATTTTTCTGATAGAAGAAAAATTACTGAAGTTATAGCATTCTAAAAATTCCAAAAAACAAAAGAAAGTGAACATTTCAAGCCGAAAGATGCACGATATGAAAAAAGGCCAGGAGAGAAAAACGTTGCTTTTTGATCATCTTACAATATTTTCATAGCACATTTTTGAATTTAAAAAAAATTAAAAATTCAAATTTTGATGGCACAAAAAAATAATGAGAAATCAAAAATTCCATTTTCGCAACACCCACCTCAAAAGTTGACGTTTTCATTCTTCTAAATGGTGCACTCAAGGACCTTATTGAGCAGACTGTGTGCGAAATAATTTTCGCGCATGGGCAGTTTGAAGATGGCTTACTTTAGGCACTGGTGAAAAGGGGATGGGGTCATCTTTGCACGTAGCAACTTTGCACGTGCCCAACTGTGCACGTCGATGGCCAGACGGACAACAAGTGCACGCCGTTGGTCAGACGGACAAATGTGCACGTGCCAACTGTGCAGGTGCCATCTGTGCACGTGCACAGTTGTCCAAGTACCAACTGTGCACGTGCACGGTTGTCCAAGTGACAACTGTGCACGTCTAAATTTCGACGTGCACAGTCGTCCAAGTACCATCTGTGCACGTGCACAGTTGTCCAAATGACAACTGTACACGTCGAAATTTAGACGTGCACAGATGGACTCATGTGCACTTTAACGTACACAGATGTCACTTTCCTAACTGTGCACGTGCACAGATGTCACTTGCCCAACTGTGCACGTGCACAGATGTCCCTTGTCAAACTGTGCACATGCACATATGTCCCTTCTCAAACTGTGCACGTGCACAGATGTCCCTTGCCCAACTGTGCACGTGCACAGATGTCACTTGCACAACTGTGCACGTTTATGTCCTTACGTAAGGGTTTATACGAGGGTGATGCTCTGTATCTATGTATAATACATTTTTAACAGTTAAAATTATTAAATCCTAGTGGAATGGAGCGTATTAACTCTCTTAATGTTAGTTTGAAAATATTTCAAATTTTATTTTTTTTTGAATTATTTTTTTCAAATTATTAAAGATATATGAAAATCTCTCTTTGTTCGACCTGAATGCCTCCAATTCGCTGAATGCCTTGCTTTCTCTGAATTCCTTCAATTCTCTGAATTCCTTGAAATTGGTGAATTCTTCGAATTTTCTGAATGCTTTGAATTCTCAGAATCCTTGAACTCTCTGAATTAATTAAATTCTCTGAATGCCTCCAATTCGCTAAATGCCTCGCTTTGTCTGAATTCCTTGAATTCTCTGACTTCCTTGAATTCTCTGAATTCCTTGTATTCTATGAATTCTCAGAATCCTCTGAATTATCTGAATCCTTGAATTCTATGAATTCCTTGAATTCTGTGAATTCTTCGGATTCTCTGAATTCTCTGAATTCCTTCAATTCTCTGAATTCCTTTAATTCTCTGAATTCCTTGAATTCTCTGGATTCCTTGAAATCGTTAAATTTGAAGAATTCTGTGAATTCCTTGAATTCGTTAAATTTGTTTAATTCTCTGAATTCCGTGAATTTGTTGAACTCTTTGGATTCTCTGAATTCCTTGAGTTCGTTGAGTTCCTTCAATTCGCTGAATGCCTCCAATTCGCTAAATACCTTGCTTTCTCTGAATTCCTTGAATTCGTTCAATTTATTGAATTCGTTAAATTTGTTGAATTCTCTGAATTCCTTGAATTTGCTAAATTAGTTGAATTCCTTGAATTCGTTCAATTCCTTGAATTCGCTGAATTTCTAGAATTCGCGGAATGCATTTAAATTTGCTGAATGTCTAGAATTCTCTGAATTCCCTGAATTCTCGCAATTCCCTGAATTATCTGAATAACCTGAATTCTCTGCATTCCCTGGATTTGTTGCATTCTCTGAATTACTTAAGTTTGTCGAATTCCTTCAATTCGCTGAATGCCTCCAATTTGCTTAATACCTTGCTTTCTCTGAATTACTTACGTACAACCCTTACGTAAGGACATAAACGTGCACAGTTAGGAAAGTGACATCTGTGCACGGTAAAGTGCACAAGAGTCCATCTGTGCACGTCTAAATTTCGACGTGCACAGTTGTCCAAGTACCATCTGTGCACGTGCATAGTTGTCCAAGTACCATCTGTGCACGTGCACAGTTGTCCAAATGACAACTGTACACGTCGAAATGACGACGTGCACAGATGAGCTCATGTGGTCTTGGACGTGCACAGATAGACGTGCACAGTTGTCCGTCCGGCCATCGACGTGCACAGTTGGGCACGTGCAAAGTTGCTACGAGCAAAGTTGTCCGTCACGCGTGAAAAGTAGCGCACGCGCACTTTCGAAATGAGGTACTTTAAACACTGACATAGGTAACTTTGAACACTGGTGTTGGTATCTTCTTGAAATAAATTTAGATTTAACTTGAACAAATCTTTTAATAATTGAATTTTTGTTTTTAGGGTCTCGTCACCCCCCGCCCTTCCCCCAACCCAGCGGGCCGAAGAGCATAAGCGCCAACATTTTTTTTTAATAATTTTTTTTCCAACAAATTTTTTTTTCAAAAAGTTTTGTTCACCAAATTTTTTTCAAACACTTGAAACATTTTGTTTTTCATTTCTCTTTCTAACAAAATTTCCTTACTCCACTCTATGCAATATACAATTTGTATTTTTCGTTACCTCCTCCTAACAACTTTTTCGGACGAGCGTTGCAAAAAATAGCGTAGGTGATTGGATATGCAAGATACGACAAAAGATGATTCAACCCAAATTATGCACCTAACAAAGATCTACAAATCTGTTATTATTCACTTTTTAATATGACGCGTAGTTTTTGTTTTATTCGTAAAAAACAGCATTGAAAATAGAAAATTCAAATTTTTAGACGAATAACACAAGATACGAAAAAAATGAGAGAGACAAAATTTGTTCATCGAAAGAAGAGGCACAAATTTGTCATGAATCATGTTTTAGTGAGATGCGTAGTTTTTGTTTTATTCGTGAAAATAACATTGACAGTAAAAAAATCAAATTTTTGGAAAAAGAAATGCAAGGTACGAAAACAGATGAACCAACAAAAATTGTGCATTCAAAAAAGATACAGAAACTTGTCATCAATTTTTGTTGTTAGAGTATATTCAAAATGAAAAAATTAACTTTTTTGAAAAATGGACAAGCTAAAATAACATTTCAACTAATAAAATTCGTCGCCTAAAATATATAATTATTCTTCATTTCAAATTAAATACAAATTTAGTAATTTGTGTATGGAGAAAATATAACACGAAGCGTACACGAAGCGAAATACACGAAGTGTATTTCGAAGCGCGAAGGGCGACGACCAAATCGCGCGCCGTAAGTGCGCTCAAACTTTTTTGTTTCTATCATGCGGTACACAGAACCGAGTGTGGAACGCAAGGTTCAAATGAATTTGAAACCAAATATCGAGCGCGAAGCGCCAGTATTTGGATGAGAATGTGTTCCTTAAGGTCGATAAAACCTTGAGTAAATGAAGTTCCTTTTCAGTCTAAAATGAAAACAAATTTAACAATCACTTCATATGTCGAGGTTTTGATAATTTCATAATATTTGCAAATAAACTTTTTTTTTCATCGAAGTCGAACACGATGTTTAAAAATTTAGGGGAACCGAGCGTAATGCGCGATGTAAATACGCCAGAGCGTGTAGCGCGAGATCCAACAGTCGCGCGCCCTAGGCACCGCCCAAACTTGCGAGCGAAGCGAGCCGCGCGCAGAGCGCGCGATAACAATGTGCCCGCAAGGCTGGCAGATATTTTGAATTTCAAACGTGTATTTGAATTTACTTTATCTAGAGTAGAAGAAATATGCCATTGTTTTGTTTTTTCATAGAGAATAATTTTTCCTGGTTTCTAAATTATGTATTTGGTTGATATTTCAACAATTTGTGTATCTTGTAGAACACAAAAAAAATCAATTTTTATGATGGCAAAAGGATGGCATGTTTCTTAGATTCAAGATAAAGAAGTTTCAAGCACATATTTACATTCTTTAAAAAAAATATGCATTTGACAAAATCCAACATACTTGTTTTTTGCACATTTCAAGAATGTTCTGATTCAAGTAAAAGTTTGTTCGTTAGTTTCCAATTTCGTATTATAATTTACAAGCAAAAAACTGCGAATACAAAGATTCAACATAATTGAAAGATATTTTCCGGTTTAACTAAACAGGAAGTGCTCACCACTGTTATAAAATCACAATTTTCTTCTCTGAAGAGAGAGAGAGAGTCAGAGTTGAAGAATTAGTCTGCTCAAAATTAAGTGGAAGGAAACCAAGCAACAACGATGGCTTAGCATCCATGTACAGAATAGGAAGCCATCGAATAAATGAATAGCATTATTGTGGAAAATAAGCACACACGTCTTTTCAAAAATAGTAATCAATCCTTTATTGACACTTCGGTATTTGAATTCAAATATTATGACGGAAAAACAAAATCAATAGAATGAACTTATCAACATTTATATACGTTCTTTTTTCTATTTTAAATTCATATTTCAAATATTAGTTGGCGGGCACATTCTCCCCTCCGTGATGACTCCTGTAGTCATCACAAAACTTGCAGCGAATGTAGTTTAGTCACTGGACGAAGATATACTCCATTGACAGTTTTGACGTCTGCAACTCTTACTACGTTATCCTTTCCAGGAAACGTCTTTATCACAAATCCTAGCGGCCATGATGCTCGAATTATATCCTTGTCTTGTATGAGAACTAAATCTCCTTCTTTGATATTTGGCTGTTCTTCTCTCCACTTTCTTCTATTCAAAAGCGTCGGTAAGTATTCTCGTAACCATCTTTTCCAAAATTGATCCGCTAGATATTGCGATATTTGCCATTGCTTTCGAGTAATCTCGTCATCTTTGTTGAATAATCCAGGAGTTCCAATTTCAAAAGAATTACGTATCAAAATATCATTCGGAGAAATACTTGGAGGATCATTACTATCAATTGACGAGTACGTGAGTGGACGACTATTTACTATGTATTCAGCTTCGGCGAATAAAGTTTGCAGAACTTCATCTGTAGGATGTTTTTGTTTTAAAATCGCGTTTACAGTCCGTTTAAAGGATCCAATCAGTCTCTCTCAACATCCTCCCATATGAGGAGATGCTGGGGGATGAAGTTCCATTCGATTTTAAACCTTGTCATTTCTTCTTTCATTCTTTCGCGGTCGATGTCTTCTAAAGCGTTCTGAAGTTCTTGATTGGCTGATTTCAAATTCATTCCATTGTCAGACCACAATTTTTTAATCCTGCCTCTTCGGGCTATAAATCTACGTATTGCCATAATGCATGAATCCGTTGTCAATGATCGGGCTATTTCTACATGAATTGCACGAATGGTGAGACAAGTAAAGAGCACGCCATATCGTTTTTCGATTCTTCTACCCACTTTAACGTACATGGGACCAAAGTAATCCACTCCGGTTGCCGTGAAGGGTTTTTCATGAATGTGAAATCGTTCTTTTGGTAGAAGTCCCGTTTGATGTTGTGCAGGTTTTGAATTTCTTCTCTTGCAAATCATGCAATTAAAGCAGATATTTTTTACGCAACTACGTATTTTCGTAATCCAGAACGATTTTCTCAGCTCGTTGATTACTGTCTCAGTACCTTGATGTCCGTTCTCCTCGTGATAATGTTTTATCATGGCTTTTACATATGGATGATTTCCATCTAAACAAATCGGTCTCTTTGTTTGCATTTCCAGACAATCTGCATGTTCAAGTCTTCTAGATATCCTTAGTACTCCAAGTTCTTCATCGAGATATAGGTTGAGACTATTTAGTTTCCCATTCTTCTTTACTTTTTTCGTTAATTCTCTTGTTTTGATGTTCCGAAAGTCCTCTGAAAAACATTGTTTCTGAACAGATTTCCACCATTTCTGCTCAGCCCATTCCAATTCATTAACTTCTAATGAAGAAAATTTTCGATTTTTTTCAGGTAGTCTTGCGTTATCAATAAATCTCTTCACCCACGCTGTAATACGTAAAATCCTTTTCCACGTATAATAAGATTATATTATTGTCAAAATTATTCGTTGGGACATCTCTTGTGCAGTCGTCAGCCACATTTTTATCTGGTAAAACCCAGTGCCACTCTTCGAGGTTGGACGACTCTAAAATCTCACCAATTCGAGACACTACGGAATACGGAAGTTCATTTTCGGTTTGCATCCATTGAAGAACTGTCCTATTATCAGACCAGAAATGTCTTGAGTTAATTGTTGACTCAAAAGCTTCTCCTGTTACCTTTGCGAGTCTAACACCTAAAACTGCTGCTAACAGTTCCAGTTTTGGTATCGTCAGTTCACGTAAAGGAGACACTCTTGCCTTTGAAGCTACTAAAACAACGTCAACTCCATTTTCGTCTTCGATTCGCAAATACACAGCCGATGAATACGATTCTTCACTGGCGTCACAAAAAGTGTGAAACTGAACGATCTTTGCGTCCTGCAGTTTTGATGAATACAATCTGGGAATTTTCAAATCCTTGATTCCCATTAATTCTTTTAACCATTTTTTCCACTTATTGAACATTTTGCAAGTTATTGCATCGTCCCAACCAATATTAGCTTTCCAAATCCCTCGGAGTAAAATTCGAACTTTAATTGTAATTGGCGATAGTAGCCCTATCGGATCGAAAACCGACATTGCTACTTTCAGAACCTCCCTTTTCGTAGGTATTCTTGAACATGTGATAATTGCTTTGTCTATTTTTGAGAAGTTCAGGGAGAACATAAGTTCGTCTGTCGTTGCCTTCCAAATAATTCCGAGTACTCGCTGTCCGTTGTTGGCATCCATGGTAGTTAGCATATCATCAGCAACGAGGTGCTCGGAAAATTTTCTTCAAAACTTCTATAGAATTACTAACAAAATTTCTCAATTCAAATCCTCCTTCTGCGTGGATAAATATCACTTCTCATATCAGCTTTATTGAATTTTCTTCAGTTTCTGCTCCATGAATGTAATCGTCTACGTAATGATTTTTAGTGATGGCGTTTTCTGCTTCTGGGTATGCTTCCTCGAATTGCTTGGCGTTGTAATTTTTAACAAATTGTGCTGAGAAGGGAGACGATGATGCTCCAAATAGCATAGCTGTCATTCGATATATCTTGGGTCTTTCATCTGTCTTTAAATCCCGCCAAAGAAAACACTGTGTGTAACTATCTTCATCAGCAATCTTAATTCGATGAAACATCTCACGGATATCAGCTGTAAAGGCTATACTGTTTGCTCTAAATTTGATCAACATGTTAAATAGTGATATTAATCAGTCTGATCCAGTGAGAATAAGATCATTCAAACATTTTCCATTTACCTTCGCAGCTGCATCACGAACAAGTCTTACTTTTCCAGGCTTATTCACGTTAATTGCTGGAAAATGAGGAAGAAACCATTTCTTTTTCCGGTTCTTTATTTCTTCTGGACTGACAAGTATTGAGTAACCTTTTTCTTCTAATTTTTGAACCTCGGCACAGTAGCCACTTCCAAGTTGAGTATCCTTTTTTAACTTGGTTTTTAAACATTTCAGTCTGTGTAAAGCCATCTTCTCACTGTCCGGAAAATCAGGTTGATCCGATTTCCAAATTTGATTAATTTCGTATCTTTTCTCGATATTTCTTATAGATGACGTGGCAATCTGGATAGATCTCTCATCTTCGACGGTTTGACCTTTGTTGAATTTTGAGGCAGTTATTCCGAAATTTTCCAGAGTAAAATATCTTTTAACCTCTTCATGAAGGTTCTCTTCATTCATCGAGCAACACAGAAGCGTGACTGCAGGATTCTGAAACCCGTGAACTCCTTTTGATGAGGATTCAACTGGACCATGAACTATCCACCCAAGCTTTGTTTTTGGAATAATTGGTGTGTCTTCTGAAGGTTGAATTATTTCTCGAGACACAAGGAGATCAGCGTTATCTTGACCAATTAGAATGATCGGTTTCCCTCCTTCCGACATTGAGATATTTACGGTATTCAGATGTGGATATTTATCTTTCCATTTACTAATGTCCCATTTTTGTTCGGGCAATCCTAAGTCTTTCACTATTCTAATTTGTCTAAGTTTGAAAAAATTGCCACAATGAATGCCTGAAATTTCGGCCCTTACAATTTTTGATTTATTATCATATCGATAAAATTCGCCTGTCCATTTGCAGCACAGTGGAGAATTTGAACCGTCTAAACAAATCTGCTGTGCCAAATTTTCGTCGATGAGAGTCGTGGTGCTTCCATCGTGTAGGTAGGCAAAACTGGAAAAAACACATTTAGGACCTTGAAGTTAAACTGGAATAATCTTCAAAATTACTCCTACTTGTACTTCATATGTGGCATTGATATTTGCTATTTTTGCATCTTTATTACTGGTCATTTTATGCAGCATCCGATGATGAAATCGTTCGCAATCGTTGATTCTACAAGCCTTTCTTTTCTGACATTTTTCGACATGTTTGTGAAGACAGCAAAAGCACACTTTCACTTTTTCCGCCATCTTCCATCTTTGTTTAATGTCTGCTTTCTTAAAAGTTGGGCATGATTCGAGAGTATGAGATCCATCGTTGCAAGCTGGACAAGATTTCGGATCATTGACCTTTCGTCCTTTAACTTCTCTCATACGTGTTTCTGTTGTTGAATCTTGACCAGAAGAAATAAATGAATTTTCAGTCGATGAAGAAATTCTCGAAAAAATTGCAGCCATTTTTCATGTCCATTTGGAAAATTCGTGTAAAGTTGCGGAACTTGTTGAAATTTTATTATCGACAAGGTGACTTCCCCATTGGACTGATAAATGAAGTGGTAATTTATTTACAAGGATTGACAGCAAACTTTTCTTACTGACGAATTCGCTGTCAATGTTTTTTATTGCAGCTACGATGTTCCTTACAGAGCAACTAAAGTCGTCAAAGTCTTTCAATTCTTCAACTTTTAAAATCTTTTTAGCTGTGGCAATTATTTCTGAAACGATTCGTTCTGGTTTTCCGTAGATTGAATCTAATATTTCAATAATCACATCTGGATTATTGGATGTGACCAATAGCATTTCCACTTTTGATCTTGCTTCTCCAGTCAAACTTTTCTCTAGGCGAAGAATATTTTCTGCAGGTGAAAATCCACATGAATCAGATGACGACTTATACCGTGATATGAATGCTGACCGATGTAGCATCGAAGATCCATCAAATTGTCCTAATTCGCTTCCGATTGTTTGACGGGCGAGCATCCGATTTACATTTCTGGACAAATCTTCCACTTCGTTATTCGTTTCGAAAGTTTTCATTTTTGTAGATTCTGAAAATAGTTCTTTTCTTACGTTTTCTAAATCTTCTTTGCTTCCTTGCTCATCAACGTCTTCTATCCAAGATTGAATTTCAGATCTCCTATTAGATTTTAGACTGCATTCACTTCGTCTATCCAGATGCATCTCCACAGAATCTTTTTCCATAGCTGCTGCTTGCTTCATTTCTTCATTTCATTTGCTGCATTTCTTGACCTGATAGACGTTTTTGCTTAATTTCGAGTTCTTTTTGATTAAAACCCAGTTGTTTTTCTTTAGCTTCAATAACATCTTGAGTTACGGAACCATCACATATTAAATAGTTGATTTCCATCTCCAGAGCTAAAATGTTTTCCTGGCAGGTTAAAACTTCCTCCTGTTCGATAACAATTTTTTTTTAATTTCTAATTGTTTACATGCGAGATTAGATTCAATTTCTACAGCAGATTTGTGTGAAAAATTTGAGTGTATACTGATATTTGAAGCTCTTGACCTTGTACATAATGAATTTTATTCGTAATGTCGTATCGTGGTTAATGGTCTCGGTGATTTTTCAACCATGAAAAAATCCACTATATTTTCTACTAACGAATCTGAGTTTCTACTCACTTGAAATAAATTTGCAATTCCTGATAATCGACTTGGTGATACCAAGGATTCTACAGCTTTTATATGACCTAGATACTTTTGATCGTTCTTTTCAAAATTGAAAGTGTCAATCTTAAGGATATTCCTTCTCACAAAATTTCCTCTCGCTAAGTTACCGTAAAGAATTATGTGGATGTCTTGAAGGAATTAAATGGAATTTTGTTCTATAATTTTCTCCAGATTTCCCAAATCTCTAAGGGTGCGTTTTGCCATTTTGATATTATGACAGAAAGACAAAATCAATAGAATGAACTTATCAACATTTATATATGTTCTTTTTTCTATTTTAAATTCAGATTTAAAATATTAGTTGGCGGGCACAAGAATAAAATCAACTCGGAAGTATATTCTTCACTACAAGATATTCTAAATGTTGTGTAATAAAGATTATATATTTTCGAATGACTAAAAAGCAGAAACTAAAATATATAAAACTCATTTTTTAAACTGTTTGTAAGTGCTGCTAAACCTAACTAATTATAAAAAATTATTTTTCTTAGTACATATTAAGGAATGCTTGCTTGAAAAATTGGTCATTTTCTTATCCTGTAATAAATTCTAGTAAAATTGACGGAAAGGTTTTCTCTCATTGACGAAGACATTGCGCGATAATAAGGAAAGCTCACCTAAAAGTCGAAACTTAGAAAGAGAATTGTGGAACTGAAATTTGGCTCCAGCTGTACAATAAGTGTAGGGAAGATGCTGCATGCATTATCAGAAGACGAGGGTGGAGGGTGAGGAGCAACATATGACGAAATGATGAGAGCCGCGGTAAGACTAGACAAGAAGGCGAAAGGCGAGAATCCCATCTTAAAACTACTTAAGCAACTTAGGAGGCTCGCTTGAAGCGCATCGTCGTTGAAGAGTCAATTTTAACTTTATCTCGTGGGCCAAGTTTTGCGGATAGCATTTCAAGTGCAGGGGAGACTGTAAAGAGACGCTTCCTTAGTAGTTATATGTTTCCGATCGAGCGGAAGATACCATATTTTCAAGTTTCATAATAACGGTTGTTATATCGACTTTCACCTCTACCCCTTCTTAACATATTCATATTTCTACACCTTGCTACAAAATCATGTTCAATCTTTCAATATTTCCAGGAAACTGAGCTGAGTGAAATGAAGGACATTTGTTTTATCGGAAAGAATCTTTTTTTATAAGTAAGGGGTCTTCCATACGCTTTTCGTACGATCTCAGGACTCTCCTCACTATTACGTAACTTTCAGTGATCTGATTTCTTTCGCTGTACATAAAGAGAGATGGCGTTTTCTGAATTTTGATTATTTATAAATAAGAGTAATTGAATTTTTTTCGGAAATATTGGATGCGCACTTGGAAAACAAATCGAGTTTTTATAGCTTGTTACTGGCAGGGGCCAATTGGCCATTTTCTAACGAAATAATGCTAAAAATGTGAATTTGTTCACAAATATTTTTTAAATAATTACCAGTTGTTGTTTAGTTGAAAAAAATGGCAGCAAGAAGTCATTAGCAAGACATTTTCGGTCGATTCTTCAAAAAAATGGCGCCTATTCATTGTGACATACGAAAACTGTGTATTTGTCAATGAAAATTGTTTAACCAATGCTGCCAAGTAGCAAGTATTTTTGAATAATCATGATTAGAATACATTTCTCTCATATTTTATATAGAAACTGTGAATTTCAAACAACTAATCATTGCGAATCACAAAAATGGCTTTTTTTCATTAATTTGTTTAGAACATCATAAACAATTTTCATTCTCACTCTGATGTTAAAATTTTGGTTTAGTCAAATTAAAATATTCGTACCAACTTGATATACCCAAAAGCCTCACGGTAAATGAAAAAAAATCGTCAAAATCCATTGAAAATTGATTTGTAGACAGACTTTTGTCCACAAAAAGTGCTTTTGGCTACACTGTGCGACGCCGGTAAGACTACGTTGGGGTAGACGAGCATTTTCACTTCTATGTTGTACTTTTTTAGGACTCACTACTCTTCTCCACTCATATTAACAATATAATATGAATAAAGCATACTTCTATGATTGACTTTCGACGGTAAAAACGGATTAAAATCATTATTTGACACCCAACGCAGGTAGGGATCAATTGACCCCTCGCGGTAACCAAAGGTGGCAGAAAATCCCGGTACTTCTAGTGGAAAAATGACTCCTAATCTTAAATGTATACTGTTTATGCTACCAAATAATAATATAGAATCATATTTTAGAAAAACTTCTTCTTGATCAAGTTAATATTTTCTGAAATATCAACAAGAATATTACGTTTCTTGTATTTGGTTGAATGAATAGTTATTTCAAACCTGAAGAAATGATTTCTTCCACACATATCTTCTCTCGTTTCATTTACGCAAACTTTACCAGTTTCGATTATGCTGATCATCCGATTTGTTTATTATTTTTAAGTGGCCCTAGAACTGAGTTGAAGAAAATTTTTCACGTTTAACCTGATAGTGACATTTCAGAATTCTGGAGTAGATGGTTTGAAACCTTTTGCAAAACCTTGTTCCTAGCCCAGAAGTAAAATATCAGTCGGGGCAGACCAGAATGCATTTGCATTTTTGTCAAAAAAATACAAAAATAATACAACATTTTTCCACAGTAAATAATTTCTTCCAACATTTCGGGCTTTTAATGGAAGTATAATCACTTTTTATTTCCTTCTATGCTTTTTCTACGAAAAAAATTGTATGTTTTTTTACACGCAAAAATAATAAAATATTTTCTCCGTGACATATTTGTTCAAAGTGAAATTCCAAAACGAAATACTATAGGAGGGACTGCATTATATTGAACAAAAAGTGATTCGATCAATAATTTCATTGTTGTTAAATTTTAATAGATTTGAATTATTTGACTGACGCTTACTATTTTTTGATTAATTTCAATATTGAACAGTAGATTGATTGAAAATATGAAACTAATGCAAATTAAAAATCGCTATGATTGATATCAAAATAACTATTTTGAATGAATTTTATTCAGTCAACCTATCAATAATGTTTAAACAATTTTTTTCATCCAAAACGGTAATTTTTCGGAAAAATTACCAATAATTTCTGTTTTGGGCAGTTTCATCACTATTTTTTCAAATAGACTTTAAAATTGTCACTTGCCAATATTATTTAGGTTATCTTTATAATAAGCACCTCAAAATACGTTAGTATACGTAAATTTAACAAAATAATAAAAGAATTAGCTATAAACGTGATTTTTACAGATTTTTAGTTTTTTCTAATGTCCCCGGTAAGAAGAGAAGAATTCAAAGAAATTCACAATCTGAATTCTCATTAATACGTGAATTTTCTTTCATTGAAAGTTCCACCAACGAGTAGGAAAAAAAAGCAAATCCTATTCCTTTTAATTGACTTACAAAAATTCAATGAAAGTGAATTGGGAGGAATTAAAAAGTGGAGGAATGCAAAAGAAAGAATAGAAAGAAAGAGAATAATGTCACTTTGAAGACGCAAAAGCTAGTCCTTTCAATCGACTCATAAAAATTTAATGGAAGCGTATTGGGAGGAATTGAAAAGTGGAGAAATGTAAAATAAAGAATAGAAATGAGTCATAGAGTTTTTATTAAGGTTTTTATTAATATAAAAAATATTTCTTCTTCTTGACTGAAAAGAAGATTTTGCAAAAAAATTTTCATTACTCACACCAATATTCAAAAAATTAATCTCATTTAAGAATTATAAATTATTTTTTCAAATATATATTATTGAGAAAGCAGATTGAACAACCACCGCAGGTTCACACTGGGAGCAATTGCCATCTATGAAAATGAAACTGGCTTCAACCAGAACCACGGTTTTGGGAGATTGAATCTATCTGAAGCGTTCGGCAGGGCAAGGTCCTGGCCAACACAGTAATATGGACCAAGATGGTAGTAAAGCACCCTCCGGGCCACAAGATGTCCATAGAGATACGTTGTTTCCGCGTGATAAGGACACCTAGATAGTATGTCTAGGTACTTGATGTGAGCACGCAAAAATGTAACTCTGTACCTGAATAAGTCCTGATCGTCTTAGAAAAGCAAAAATTTGCATCTTTGACAAATATTGATCTTCTACATTTCTGTCCAAGTTTTTGTGTATTTTCTTGTCAAGAAGCTGTTGGCCGAATTTTCCAAACTTAGTTTCTTTCATAATAGATTTGATACTTTCACGATGATTCATTAAAATAAATTTAAATTTTAAATTTAGAATTTAAAAATTTTAAAGATTTTTCGGGTTTCAATCGTGTGCGAAACTATGAATGTTGCCGACGTTTCGTTGTTGTTGCCGACGATTGAAACCCGAAAAATCTTTGAAATTTTTAAATTCTAAATTTAAAATTTAAATTTATTAGTTTCTTTCATTCGGACTTTTAGAAGTGAGGCATCCAGATAGAGTTAATGCTCTTTCCTCACTTCTGATGTGAAAATTTAGGCCAACAGTCTCGGTTGCCTGCTCCGCGGTTTTATAATGGAATACTATTTTTCAATCATCTCGTGTTTCCTGCACATTTTTAGGAGAGGATCTCTTTCATTCTAAACTATTTGAGCTGTGCCAAAAACAATTCGGGCGCCAACTTGATGGCGTGGGATCTATAATCATGGAATGGACGAATTGATATGCAAGCATTTCTGCATATGCATTATTTCACGCGTGGTGATATTGAGAGACGTAAGATCGTTCGTCGTCCATCAAACCCCTCAAACAAGTAGAATAAACCCAGGACAGCAAGCATGTTAGACGCAGATACCTTGTTCAACCTCGACAGATTTTAAGACCAAATATGTCAAAGAAGACGCCTGTATCTGCTTCGGAGAGACTTCTTCACTGATCCTACGTCCTAAATGCGGCTTTGACACATGCTCAGGTATGTATAAAGCTCTTCAGTGTCAAGATTTCCTTTAAGACTCAGATTTCCAAGCTCACGATCCCTGGGAATGCCAGTGATCTATCCTTACTTCAGATAAGTCTTGGCGCACTTGTCCATTCCAATATTTCATACTAATCTCTCATGTGTACTCCTCGAACTCATGTTCCCGATGATTTTTGTCGCCGTAGACAATTTCCCGATTACATGCTTGTTTGTTGTTTATAACGTGAGTGGGGCCCGTGAGATCCCAGCCCTGGCGCTTACGCCATGAAGCCTATTGTACCATCTTCGCCTAGTGTTTTTGGATCTCGGTGAGTTTCGCTGTTACAAACGTTCTGAGAATATACCTCTTATGTGCCAGGCGTATCAATCGCACAGTAAATTACATCCTGCTAGGTTGGACGGAGCGAACCCTTAGATGTCATCAGTTAGATGCACGGATTCGAAGCACTGTCCTGGTGTGTTATGTAAGTGTTTGTGTGTGCGTTCATTACTCGAAGACGTCCAGCGACCATCGAACGTGATTCCGCCGGAGGTGCTGACTCATTTTCGAGTCTTCTTGAAATCGGCTTCGACCCCCCAAGGTTAGGCTCTCGGAAGTCCCATTTATCCTTGGTACGACACTAGCTTTTTCTGAGGAGACCTACAGTTTAAAGTGGGTTCCGAAGCCCCTTTAAGAGTACATAAAAAAATTTCTATTGGTACTGGCTCAGGTATCGAAACCCATACCTCCTGCATGAAAGTCTGACGTGAATGAACCTTGAAGCCTTTTAATAAACAGATTAGGAATCTATGATCGGTTGAATCACAAGCTTTCGTGTAGTGGATCCAGGCCACTGACAGGACGCGCTGAGGGGCTTGTACGTCTTTGCAGACGCACCTGTCAATTATCAAGTTTCCTCGGCAGTCTGCTACACCTTCTTTCAAGCCACGTTGTTCTTCCATCTCTGTCCATACAGGATAGCTATAAACATCTTATACAGCGTGTTCAAATAAGTTATTGGCCTGTAGTTCTCTAGTTTGGACAAGTCACCTTTTTTCAGTAGGAGTATAGTGCTTCCTAACAACAGTCGATGTGAAATGGGCGTCTCCGACTTTATATATAAGGTGAAGATGTGGACAAGATGTTGCTGTGTAGAAGTGAACTTCTTTCACCAGAAAATCTTGATGCAATCTGGTGCTGCAGCGGAATAGTTTATCGTGCTGCTGAGTGCTTTCTCCACCTCTTCGGTTATTAGGTTGTCGCAAAGCTCTCTGAATCAAATGATATTTTTAGTGTTCTCTTCTAATTGTAGTATTTTATTTTTAGCGAAAAACTGTTGATTCTCCCTGACCCATCCTTCCCTCTTCTATATTCTTCTCCTTACGTCAGATAACGCCAGTACTTTGTCAAAAATGTGCTGCGTTATTATTCATCGTCGTTTTGAGCCTTCAAATTGAATCAGCCCAAAGATCTTGTCACACGATAAACTGTACGATTGATTGTCCAGAGGTCAGTCTCCCCTGATATATCCATAAGAAGAAAGGCATCCATTTCAGCCAGACCTTGGGGCTTGGATAAAACCTGGATGTTAATATTTCTTCTTGGCATGAACTCGCTATCATCTCTTAGGGGGTGTCTGCTTTTAACAGTTGGTCTCTATGTCCCGTACGTATCCAGTTTTCGAAAGGTAGACACTTTGATTTCCTATAGACTGATGTGAAATGCATTGAAGCTCTGGGCATTTCCGGCCCAACAAAATGTGCATACGAGCCATAGAATCTCCCTGCACAGGGGTAACGCTGTCATCGTAGCAGACAAGCAAGTCATCCTTGAGTCGATTTCTCTACTCAATGTAAGAGTTTTGTCGGTTCGTCGTCGTGCTTCCATTCGAATCAGCAACTAGATTTAAGATACAGCTAGATTCAAGATACAGTTATATTCCAGATACCTCACGGTTGTTTTTAGCACGGTTTTTGAGCCTCCGCTTGGAGTTTATTCCTTCAGGACCATCCTGGACAATTCTCGGCGACTGCGTATTAATTATTGTAACCATTTTTAGCAGAAATCCTTAGTACAGAGACCCTCCATCCGCAACCTGGGGATATGTATATAGGCTTTCCGTAAGAAACTGCACTCTTACTATTTTTATTAAAGGCATTCAAGGCTACTCACTTCACGAATTCATAGTCGTAGAGATGTGCACACAAAATAATAACCTGACCTGCACGGATCGGGTTTGCCGGGTGTCAGGTTCGCCGGTTGGCTCGCAGACCCGCCATCAGCCAAAAAACCTCCATTCAGACCGTCAGCCTGCATTCAACCCGACAACTAATAAGATTTTCAAAATGTTGATAAATTTTCCAAATTGTTTAGTTTTAGTTCGGTCAATCTTATATTCACGAAGCTTTTCAAGTTTTCAAGTTTATTGTGAATTTATTGTGAATTTATTGCGCGATTGCGTGTTTTGCGGGTTGAATGCGAGTTCTCAGGCTAAATGTGGGTTCTTGCGTTGAATGCTGGTCTACAGACCAACCCATAAACCTGACCCGACCCACATCAATTTTGCACGCCTCTACAAATTTATAATACTGAATAAAAATAGTGTATTTTTTGGAGGTATAAACAAAGGAGAATTTAAATCAATAGTGATTATAATAAGGCCGCGAAGTATTTGTACCAACATTTCCGTAATAATAGCCACGTTCTTTCGATATGAATAGCGGGACCTCAAAAAACGTCTATTTGTATAAAAATTTCGGAAAAAATTGCCAAGTTTTTCTCGGTATAGATGGACACTGCCTTAGTAATAAACTTTCATTCTGAGCCGAGTAAATTTATCAAAATTTGAATGAATAATTTTTCTATAATTTATTACTAATCTTAAGTTAATTATATTATAAATTATTGAGATGAGTAAATTATTTAACCAACTCATTTGCACCACACTTTGGAAACCAATTTATTGATTAAAATGATACTTCAACTCAAATAATGTGGCTAAAAATAATTCTTGTACATATTTAAAGAAAAAAATAGATATATATTCAAATTAAAATTTTTTTATTACGGATAATGGGTAGGAAGGTTGAGCGAGCAGATGTGAAGTTGTGGGGGCAGTTAAGATGGTCATTTTGGAAGGTTAATCGGGCATTTAGTAAGGTTGGACGGATATTTGAGCAGGTTGGGCGGACAGTTGAGAAGCTAGCGGGAATTTGGGGAGGTTGAGTGGACACTTAAGAAGGTAGTAGAAATTTTGAGGGATTGGATAGGCTGTTAGAAAGGAAGTGGATATTTACCTAGGTTGGTTAGGTAGTTAGAATGGTAGCTGCAATTAAGAAGTTTGGAGGGCAATGAGCGGGAAGACCCCTGGAAGCTCTCAAAAAACTTTTCGAATTTCACTTTTTGAAGGCTATATCTAGACGTGAAATTTCATCGTGCATGTTATTTCTTCAAGAAAAAAAGTTGTAGCTATTTTATGAAGGTATCAAATTCAAGCCAAAGAACTGACTTTTTTCGAAAAAAATCTATTTTGATTCGTTTTTCACGTTAACTGGTGCTCTGACAGTTATTTTTGAGAATTTTTCAATAAAATTTCCAGCAAATGCGCTTTGGAATGTTCTTGGACTGATAGAGTAAGTGGGATTAAGAAATTTATTTTCAAAGAATTTTTATTCATTATTTGCTGATGAAAAACTCCAGGCGAAAAAGTTTTTAATTACAGTACGAAGAAATTTTTCTGAAAAATTATAGCCGAATCCAGTTGATATTCAAGAAATGATTTATGAATGACTAAGAGTCTCGTTCTGCGATTCTCTTTACAGTCCACTGGCGCCAAAGATAAGAGCTAGTCAAGTAATCATGCAGTATCAAAGTATTATGCATTCAATTCGATTCGCAGTATTGGAAAATAGAAAAAAAATAGTTTAATTTCGAAGCTTTTTTGCACTTTTTTGACCTTCCACTTGAAGCATTAAGAAATTCGCGGAATTAGAATGTCGGTGAATCTCAGGCATTAGATGTTTATATTTTGTTTTCCTTTTGTATGGTTTGTCTTATAAATAGAACCATTCTATTGTAAATGATATAAAATCAAGTAACTATTTTGAATGAGGTAATATTATTTATTTATCTATGATTCTTTGATATTACGCGATTACTTGATTAAACTGTATTAAGAATTACAGCTGAGAGAGTGCTGCAGCCTACGCGCGAGAGGCTAAGCTTAAGAATTGATTAATTTTTTAAATATCAATTTGACTGGGCTCAATTTTGCAGAATACTTATTTGTAATGTTATTAACAACTTTCACGCAGAAAGTTTTTCTTCGCTCAAAATTCGCTCGATGAAGCATGCGCTGTGAGCTGGAGAAGTCCAATATGCGCCGAACATCAGGAAAAAAAAATTTCATATGAATTTTTAAATTCTTTTCGCTCTATCATGCGAAGGACATTCCACGGATTGGAGTAAAGAAATAATTAAAACCGATTTTTCCGAAAAACTCAGGAGGAGGTAACGAAAAATACTGATTTTATATTGCATAGAGTAGAGTAAAGAAATTTGGTTAGAAAAAAAATTTTAAGACAAAAAATTTTTGAAAAAAATTGTTTGAAAAAAATTTTATACAAAGTTTGTGAAAAAAATGTAATGGAAAAAATTGTTTGAACAAAATTTTATACAAACTTTGTGAAAAAAAATGTAATGGAAAAAAAATTTTTGGAAAAAATTGTTTGAAAAAAATTTTATACAAACTTTGTGAGAAAAAATGTAATGGAAAAAAATTTTTCGGAAAAAAAATTCTGTGAACAAAAATGTCTGATAACAAAAATTTTGGAAAATAAATTATTCAACACAAATGTTGGCGTCTACGCTCTTTCGCCGAGGGGAAGGGGGCAGGGCGGTAAAAAAACCTGAAAACCAATCATTAAAATCAATCATTAAAAGATTTGTTCAAGTTAAATCTAAATTTATTTCAAGAAAATACCAACACCAGTGTTTAAGTTGTTAATAACAGAAAACGTGAATTCTGAAAATTCACGCATCAAGTTTGCTTGGATTGTTATTTCTGATTAAGAGATAGGTGAAAAGCGTGCAGGCCCTTGTTCTTGGAGAATAGAATAAGCTTTAAAATGAACTATTAGCCAATATTTTACGACAAGTAGTTTATGAAATATCAATTTGTTAATGGACCCTGTTCGTTATTCAGGAAAGACAGAGTGATGCAAACTTTTCATTGTTGCGAAAAAAAATTCGATCAGGTTTTTTCTATTAGATTCTTAAATTGTATAATTCGAAGTATTAAAAAATATATTTGTTCATTCCTAAATCCAAAAATTACAAAGGGGTCAGAGACCACTTATATAACCATTTCGGAAGGTAGATTTCTTTTATGATTTTTTCAAAGTCCTACGTCCAATGAATTCATTGCACAAAAATATTATTCAAACGAATTTTCTAAACAGTTCCACAGAACTACGCCAAACTGTGATATACATTTTTTGAAAATATTTTTGAGGTCCTTATTAGTTGAAATGATGTAGGCTTCTTTAGCTATTGAAATTTTTTATTGACAAGAGAAACAATATATGAATAATAAGTTTAAAAATGGATACTTTTTCCTTTAGAGCCGTAAAAAATTAATGAGAACGTTTATTTAATGGATGAGATTTTTTCTGGGTACTAGTATCTTTTCCTGACCTATTCAATCAACATTGTTCATAAAACGTCCTGTAAACAATTCAACAATTTAATTTTCAAAGCTACGGAGAATGTTGGTTTATTCGTATATTAAATTTATTTTTCTAGTGAGAGAACAGTCATTCTTAAATAAAGGTAAAACACATTTCAGACCGTCGTAAAAATCTACAAAAGTTACATAAACTTCAGCAAAAACTTCTGTTCTCTTATAACTTGAGTTTCGTACATGTGTGAAGATTTTAGAACATGTTCCCCTCGACATCTGAGACTATGAGACCTTCAAAGTTTATTTATTTATTATATAAGCATTTAAGAAATACGAAGACGCAATACTAGACACGATTATACGCCGTCTCTTCCGAGTTGTTGGTCCAGAACTCGTTGTTGACTCTGTGGCTAAATTAGTGCTGGCATAACTCTCAATACTGCTGGTGTCACTCAAAATGATGGCACAATATTGATCACACATTCTGTGAGATTCTTTCAAGACAATTCTACATATACAAAATAGGACCTAAAAAATGTTTCCAAATTAGAAAAAAAATATCAATATATAGAATTCCTGAAAATAAAACAAGAATTCAACTATAAAATTTGGACAACCTCCGCCAAATGCTCCTATCGCGATTCCAACGTTTCGGTGCTCACACAGCACTCTTATCAAGGCCAGAAAAAAATAACGCAGCAAAATTTAAAATAAGTTGAACTCATAATGAAAACTATCCCTTCAATAAACTCTTCTTGACTTAATCGAGTTAAATTAGTTAAACAGGAAATTTTAAATAGATGGGACAATATAAGGACACGTACTCGATTAAGTCAAAAAGATTTTATAGAAGTGATTGTCCAAATTTTATCGTTGAATTCTTGTTTTATTTTCAGGAATTCTATATATTGACCTGATTTTCGGACGTTAGATAGGATTTGAATTTGATTTTAGTCTGATTTAAAATTCTTGAATTTCAAAAAAATATCAATTACAGTTTGGCGTCATTCTATGAAATTGTTTATCAAATTTGTTTATGTAATATTTTTGGAACAAATCTATTGCAAGTGAAACTTTGGAACAATAATAATTAATATCTACCTTCCCCAATGGTTATACCCAATTTTGAAGATTTTCTGGCAGCTGTAAGTATGGAAAAAAATTATTCTTCATGACAATTAGTTATAAACAATGTGATATTTTTGGTTGACATCTCAAACATACTTTTTGCAAGAGAACAGCAATCTGTTAGATATTTCACCAATAATGAATACGAAAGATTTTTTCTTACAAAATATTCTGAAACAAAAATTCTCAAATCCAGAGAAAATTTATTTTCTACTTTGAATCATCCAATTCAAAGATCCAATATGAAAAACCCCATTAGCGATTTTGTTTGCAAAAATGAATATTCATCACCATTTTCTCTTCCATGGATACGCACAATGTTAACTGACCAATTTATAACTCGTAAACTCTTTGTCGTCGTATATTCGCTAATGATTCATTTTAAAGCTTATTTCATGGTCTAGAAAGAAATTTGTATACAATTTTTCCCTATATCTTACTCGAAAATAAGAATCCAAGCAACAATGTTGAAAAAGTCTTGCGATATCAAGTTTTTTGTTAATAACAAATAATTGACTTAGAAATCAACCTCAAACTTTTGAGGGCCCCGAAAGGACGAACCTTCAAATCTTTTAGGATAAAGATCTCCGTTCTGCTAATTTGTTCTTGTAAGTTGCCTTTTTTTTGGCTAATTTGAGTACCACAACAGCGGCGGCGAGATATCATGTAGCGAAATAATGCATCAGAAAGAGGTTATTCAATCCGCTTGTGAAGAGTCTTTTTTTAATTTTAAAATCAGATAGGTGGAAACACAATGAAAATAGAACTAAAATCAATAGTTAAAGCACGACTATAGGGATAGGTATATGAAAGGGTGCGAGGTCACCGACCCCTAGTATAACGAAATAGTTTCTTACTTCTTACAAGTACATATAATGCAGCGTATATATATCGTATTTATATTTGCCACAATTGTGCATATTTGATTTGCCTCTGTTTTTCTTATTGTTCTGTATAATGAACTTACCCTTTTATCGAAATAGATGGATCACTAAAAACAATTTACATAATTATTGTTAAGCGTTGAATCTGTATTTCATGTAAACAATTGGAGTTGAATAGTTTGAAAATTCGGAATGCAAAACCACAATCGCCATCATGGTCACATCAAACTCTAATTCGACGTAGAGGGTTTGTAGTTCAATGCAACACAAAGAGCGATTGACTGATGGAAATTGCTGACAGATTGATGGAAATTAATGGAAAACCTGGATAGAAATTAATGACTTTAATAGATGCATCATTGAACCATATTGAATGTACGACATTGGTGCTAGTCATTTGCTGAATTTATCATCGATGTTTCCGATTGAAGGTTGTAACAAAACTGCCGAAATGAATCACAGGCCACCCCAAATGTTTATTTTATCCCTGAGGCACAAAACGTTAATAAATAATACTATATTCCTTAATTGAAGATGATAATTTTTTTTATGAATATGTAAAATTGCGTATGTGCAAATTTTATATAACAAATAATTAGAAAGAAAAATTCAAATGCAAATAAATACGTGTTTCTGGAATTCTGATAATGAAATTGAAGCTGACGTGATTCATCAAGGAAATAATAACTCGATTCTATTCGAGTTGCCGCTGCAAAATAAAAGAGAGTATGAAAGGGAGCAAACAAGTTATTTTTTGCAGTATTTGAAAATGGGAAGCGCCAATGAATTCGCTTGTATTGTTGGAAACTATACTCTGTAAACAGTTTTTATTCTAGCGCATGAAATTGTCAATTATCTTTATTAAACAGAAAAACAATTTCGTATAAATACAGGAGAAATTTTTGTTTAATTTTCGCCACTATGTAAATCTCATTCTTTTCATTTTCGTTTTCTGATCCTATACAAAAATAAAATGGTAAGTATAGTGTTGGACATCATAATGACTCACTGAAGGAATATTTATGATTTTTTTCTAAGTGACGGTACGGGGTGGTGCGGAAAAAAATGAATTGAAAGCTTGTGTAGACGTCACTCTCTGAACTTGCTGTATGACAGCGAAAACGAAATCCAGGTGATTTATTATGTAATATCAAACGACGGCTTCGCACACGTCTTCTCAGGATCGACAATTTCCAATTGAAAGTTTGACGTTAAAGGATCCATTGACGAAGAACGAGCTCCACTGCTGGGGCGAAGCATCTCGCTTGTCTAGTTATCGGGCTCAATTCGCTTCTTCCTTCGCGAAAAATATTGGATAGGATAGCAAACAAACCTGAGCCAGTATCATCCATTAAGATTCGTATCGTATTTTTATATTTCAGAAAAACCTTATCCACGAATTCTTTCAGTATGCTTATTACTATTTTTGAAATCGAAACCTACTAAATCATTCTGTAAACAATTGATCATTAGTAAGCATTAGTAATAAATGGCATTGTTATGTGCGCGCTAAAGCACGAAGGAAACGTATTGCCGATTAAGAGTATGTGAACATGTTTTTTTTTCAACAGATTAATGTGGAAAGGGGTTTGTAATATTGAAAAGCCACTTAAAAAATATTTAATTTGTAATACATTT
The DNA here is from genome assembly GCA_932178445.1 of Andricus quercusramuli. Lineage (NCBI taxonomy): Eukaryota > Metazoa > Arthropoda > Insecta > Hymenoptera > Cynipidae > Andricus > Andricus quercusramuli. The sequence continues at coordinate 520,181 of CAKNXH010000550.1, forward strand.
TCGGAATTTTTCAACTATCCACGATTTCAATTTGAAGTAATTATATAGTGAAATAGTAAAATTTAAAATATATAATATTATTGAATTAGTTAATTTGTATGTTAAATTCCTTTGAATTATTTTTTGTTCTTTATATTCGATATATTCTTTTTCATTGCATTACATTTCTTGGAATGCTTTTAAAATTCTCCAAATCCTTTCGAATTGTTTGAACTTTCTTGAATTATTGTAAATTCATCTGAATACCTTGAATTTTTCTAAATTCCCTTTTCCTTCATTATTTTGAGGTCCTTGGGATCTCCTGAATTCTTAGAATTCCCTAAGTTTCAAGGACTTGAAAATATTGCCGAGACTTCAAAGGAACTTAGATGAATAGAAAGGAATCCAGAGATTTAGAAGATTTCAGAATATTTAAGGAATTCAGCAAATTTAAAGAATTTTATGTATCACTTCAGGCAATTTGAAGAATTTCATATATTTCAAAGCATTTACGAAATTCAACGAATCTAGAGTATTTAGAAAATTGAAAGAATTCAAAGAATTCAAAGAAATTTAAGTTATCATATAAAAGAGTTAATTCTTCTTAAAAAAGTTATTGGACACTTCAGGTATTCGGGAAATGTGGAGAATTTCAGGGATTTCCGAGAATTGAAGTAATCTGAGAAATTCAGAATATTTAAGAATTTCAGAGAAATCAAGGAATGCATCAAATTCAGAATATTCACGGATTTTAGAAAAATGTTCATTACCTAATGAAAAACTATCAACTTTCAAGACAGAAATAAAAATATTCAATTTTCATTTTTAAAGTTGTGAGTTTCAAACTTTAATTGCTTGAAATTTGTTTATCTTACCATCTTTTGAGCAAAGTAAATTAAAAAATTCTGAAATCTGAATGCTCTATGTGTGACAATCGTTCACATTTGAGTTGGAGATTTGATTAATTTTCAGTTTTAATTGCTTAATAGTGAAACTATCGAAATTTTGGTTAGTAGATGCAAGTTCTTACAGTTTTTACAAATAGAGTTTGGGGCACCTAGTGTTATGTTATGTGTGAACTGAAAATCCTTAAAGATAATAAATACAATTTTCGAGCACATATGAAGCTTTAATATATGAATAATATGAATATAGAAATTTACCGATTTTGAATAATTTTTCAACATTTTTAAAGACAATTTTTAAGGCTTTACATTGGATCCCTTAGTATTTGATCCTTTTAAAATTGAAAAAATACAATATTCAAAATAAACAACACCCACTTCAAAAATTGATGTTTTCATGCTTTTAAATGGTGCCTAGAGGACCTTATTTGAGCAGACTGTGTGCGAATCAATTTTCACGCATGCGCAATTTGCAAATGACTTATTTTAGACACTGGTAAAAAAGCTGCACATGCGCACTTTCGAGATGAGGTACTTTAGACACTGGCATAGGTAACTTCAGACACTAGTGTTGATATCTTCATGAAATAAATTGAGATTTAATTTAAACTAATGTTTTAACGATTGAAGTTTTTTTTAAGATTTCGCAGTCCCCCCCCCCCCCCAGGCAAAAGAGCATAAACACCAACATTTTTTTTTAATCATTTTTTTACACAAAATTTGTTTGTTTCAAAATTTTTCTCTCCTAATTTGAAAAAAAAATTTCATAGAATTTTTTTTCAAACATTTTTTTCAAAATTTTTTTTTCACAAAATCTTTCTTTCAAAACTTTTTTTTCACAAATATTTTTCTAAAAAATTGTTTTGCACAAAATTTTTGTTGAGAACGTTTTTTTTTTCAAAACGTAATTAATGAATGACCGCTAACTCGTGTGATTGCGTCATTCGCCTGCGGCTCGAGGCACTCGTCTACGTTTTCGCATTCGCTTCGTACTCGCTTCGCTTGTGCGCTAACCACCAACTCATGCTTCGAGCCTCCGGCTTATGCTGCAAAATCCACACTTGCACACAATCACCTATTTTGCGTACTTGTATCACAAATAACTATTTCCACTCCATTACAATTACAATTTTTCAATTCCAAGGATAACTAATATCGGCGAGAAAATTCGAGTCTGCTGAATTTGACGTTAAGAAAGTAAGTGAAGAAAGAATGCAAGCCCGATGAATAAAGGATCATTTTAAAGTTAACAGTGCTGTATGCTGATAAGTCTGAAACATAGATGGAGAAGAAAATGTATTGCTGAAAATTTGATACAAATATATGTCACATATTAAGGGTATCATCTTGTGAGGCTCATTAACATTAACATATTTTATAACAAGAAACTTCGGATATCATCGATCATTAGAATTTAGAAACATCATTCAGATCCCAAATACGCAAGTATCGTGTCAAATAACTATCAAATTGAAATCGTTCAAGGTTGTAGAATTTAAATTGAAAGCGTGATTTCCAACTTGAATGCACGTTTGTTATCAAACAATTTTGAAATCAAAATTCAATATAATCTAATAAATTTCAATATAAAGCCATCGATATCAAACAACATGTAAGTGAAGAAAACATAAAATTTTACAGTTTCAAAAACTTTCAATCTATAGAAATGGATAAATTTTTATTCTTACGCTTAGCAATTATAAAAATGTTACTGCCTCCAGGGGGAGTTGGGACTACTGTTGGCGCAAAAATTATAGGCATCTGCCTTTGAAGCTGATCAACTCAGCCAAAAAAATGCTAGAGTAATAAGTAACTAGTAATTTGAAAGCTAAAAGTGTTCCGCGTAAATGAGCTTGAAGACGATAATGTAAGCAATTTTTTTTTGCTCTTTGTACTGAAAAATGTAAAAAAAAAGTAAGGAATTTCGGGCACATTTAAGAAGACTCAAGTTTAGAGCGTTATTTCTTATACAAGAGGCAAGGGGGAAAATTTGAGAAAATTCATGAATATGAGGAAAACATTTCCAGCGTGGATGCATTCTGCAAATTTTTCAACAGCAATTTGTTTAGAAATTTTTGATTAAATTATTTTTTGGAACATTCGTTTCAGGCTCATCAACGCACAACATTTCAACCTTTAAAATGATCCTTCATTCATTGAGCTACAATTTTTTCTCTGCTTACTTTTTTCACGTCAAAGCCTGAGGACTCGAATTTTCTCGCCGATAGTAGGGCCAAAGTTGGCCCTACTATCTATAATACTATAATTATTATCATATTATAATACTACAATTCCATGACGTCTTCCAGTTCTGGAAGACGTCATGAAATTCAAACATATATGCTTGACAACGCAGAGAAAAGACTCACTTTAACTCAAAGTTGTTGTTTGCTGTCAGTCGTGAACTGTCCAAACAAATTTTCTCTGACAAATAAATAGTGTAAATAATATAACCTCAAAATTCGAGCATTAAGTAGTCAAAATTGATTAATTTTACAACTCAAATGCAGACCATTTTCAAACTCCGAGAGCATTTAAAATTGAAAAATGTCCAAATAATAGTGGTGAAGAATTGTCAATATCAACTTCGCAATTTCAATTTTGCAGCTTTCAAAATCGATAAATTAACATTAAATTTCGTTTCTTCTAATTAGGATTTTTATATCAAGAGCAATGAAAATTTGTTAGATTTAAAATGAAACTTTAACAGTGTCTTCAAAATTGTAAGCTTTAATTTCAAATCTACAAAACTGAAATAAGGTTTTAATTTTGTGACACAATATCAAAATTAAGAAATTCGCAATGAAATATTCAAAATTACTAATTAAATAGTGATACATATTTCCCATGTAATCATTTCACAATAGATCACTTGAAATTGAAATCCTGCGAAAATGAAAAATTTCTTCAAATCATTGAATACTGAATATCTTTAAAACAGTTCTCCAATTTTCTAAACGCCTTCCTAAATTGATCTCCGATAAAATGAAAAAATTTTCTTTTAAGAAAAACATTCAAGATATCATTTATATTAGTTTTTTCGTCTACTGAGATGTATCGATACAACTGAAGTATTAATATACTTTTTAGTACATGAAAAAATTCCAGCCGCGCCGGGATCTGAATCCAGGTCCTCAGATTGCCAGTCTGGTGCTCTTACCAACCAAGACAAGTAGAGGACAAGGTTCATTTTTACAGACTCGTACAAGAGTAACTCAATGAAATTTGTTTCAAAATACTTGTCGGTGATTTCAACCTTTTTCTTGATCTGCTAGTATGTAAAAATGCTATTCAAATATTAATATTCATACTCCTTGAAAAAATTCTCTCTAACTACCCTGGGATCCTGACCCAGATCTTCAGATTGCCTGTTTGGCGCTTTTACTAACCGAGCTACGAATAGGACGTGATACATTCTGCACAGACCCCTACAAGAGAATCTTGATGAATTTGATAATTTTTGTTATACTTGCAGATTATTTAAAAATGGAATAATAGCAATTAGTAATGTGATGTTCACCTCACACTGTGGCGCGCATATAATATTGCTGGTAATAAATAATTCATACCTCATAAAACTACGGAAATTCTAAAGAAATAGAAACTGATGTGTCAGAATGTGAACAAGATGTGCCTGAATAATACGACAACGCAAAGCTGCAAAAACCTAAGTTGGGTGGGACATTGGGACAATCACGAGTGGATATCTCGGGACTGAGAAAAAGGCGGCAACTTGCCAGAAACCAAGGGCTCTTAACGCTTTTTAGCCTTTTCTTTCGGCAGTTCGTACCTCCTTAGGATACCAAGATTTTCAGATGCCAGACGACACACACCAGAACTCGTATCAACGCTCGTGCTCCTGCCAAACAGACTCGCTTCTCTTTAGAGAATCCACAATGAAAGAGAGTTTCACCTAAGTATTAGGGATCAATAGTATCTTGTTCTGCTGACAAAAAGAGCCTCTTGAGCCAACTCCCTTTGCCTAGATCTCTGGTCTTTTCAACCTTAAACCTCAGTACGCCGAATCTCAACGCCTTCTTTTCCCTTTGATTCTCAACCCAGTCCGGAAGCAAAGTCTGGCCATCTCATACTTTTTCTTTTTCGCTGATTTAAAATTCCAATGTGATAGCTTTCCTATAAGGTCGAATGAAATCCCCTGATTCTTTGAGAAAACCCTTCAATTCTTGTTTAAAGAAACAAATTTTTTCAAACTAGATCAGAATTCGAGTAGGTGGTTCTTCAGGTAATAAAAGTATTTTCTTCTATCAATACCGCTATGCTAATAAATATAACAACTGAAGTTTTCATCAAAAATTTTTCTGAAGAGACGGACCTATTTACGCTAATCATTTTTAAGAATTGCGAGTAAATTTCTAGATAATAAGATTTCAATAAGCATGTCTGAAGCAATTTTCGATGATTTGTTACGTCATGGAAAACGTAAAATACTTTCCTTTTTAATTAGGTTCCTCGTTTTAGTTGAGATCGAAGATCTCGCACAGGGAAGAGGAAAGAGTAGCCAATAAATAAATATAGATTAGTTTAAACAATTTATTATAATCAATTACACTTAAAACGTATTGTTTATTAAGGCTTTAGCACAATAAACTGAAGGAAGGCATGTAGACACTCTAATCCTTGGCCAGGACCTTTAAAATAGAGGAGACTCATGTATTATGGCCCAAAAGGAGTTAGATAATGAAATTAGATTTATTAAAATTAGAACTTACCGGTTTATTGATTTGATTGAAGAATCAAATGATATCTAGATGGTCTCCGTGTAGTGGTGTGAAAGAAAGGGGTTGTGCACCTTGATGTAAACAATAAGGGTTCCAATTCAGGGTTGAATGGGTACGAAGTAATCCAAGATGGGAAATCCCAGATTCGGGTTTCCCGGTGCGTAACACTTGACACAAGGGCACACACACTAACACGCGAAGGATACAGGTTTGACACACTAGACACTGGACAGTCGAATCGGGGAAAACCGTAGGAAATAGAGAAGAGTTATACGGAACTGTAACTTCTAATTTTTTGACTAAAAACTAACTGACCTATGTTGGTCCATTCACTTTTTATAGGGCCTATGCCGACGTTCCTGGATGCTGCGACGATCCTGTATACGCGTACGTCACGTATATGTATATATATATAGATATACTATACGGCGTGTACTGTTTTCAGTATATCTATAGCTATGTCCTCCAGTTACCACGTGCTTTTGGGCCCTATACTCTATGCGTCTCTGGTTAGACAGTGTACGCTACGAATTACAATGTTCTTACTATAGTCTATATTCTTTACCTCTGCTCTCGTGCTGGACATATATATAGGTATGTCTTACAGTGTACAACGTGCTGACTATATATATATATATATATATATATATATATATATATATGTATAGCTGCACTACACAGTGCACAATATTCGCTCTATATTTATTAAGTATTTATTAGTATAATCATGCAAATATATAAATATATCAATAAATATATTAACATATATATACGTCACGGGACGTGACAGATTCCAGATGCAGAAACAATACATCTGCAGAAAGGTGTAGCATATCTACACCCGGTAAAAGGATGGATATTTTTGTTTTTGGTCTTAAAATATCCGTGGGATTGAAAACTACCGTAATCTGTAAGGAAATCGCACAAGCAACGACACTGAAATCAAATCTTATTCAGCCCTATTTTGGTTATCGCATAATAATGTATTATTTTATTTATATGAGCAGATCAATATTTTTCTCATTAATTTACTCTATTTTTTCTTTTATACATGCTCTTCAACAGTATTTTCTATAATTTGGCAATACCGATTTTTCAACTGATTCAAAAGTCACCTATCTTTTTTCGTGATCTCCTGCAGCTTTCCTGCTTTTTTTATATATTTGCATTCCAAAATTTTTAATAATAAGTAAATCTCATTTTACAATACCAATAAAGAACATTATTTCCAGCTCTTTTCATGACAGGGAAGGTCCCTGACTTGTAGAGAAATTCCCTGATATTTCTATAATTTTTCCCTGACCAACCTGTCTTACCCCTGAATCTCCTGCCAACTGGACACCCTGTTACAATTTTTCAAGAACATCTTCAGGCATATTATTTTGTGATTGAAGATTCAATAGCAGCTAGATGATTGGAATAATTAAACGCGTGATTTTTTAATAAAGTAAATATTGACCGTCGGAGCAAAAATCTCACTTATCATTTAAAACCTTTTTGTTCTTTTTGTTTGCTCTATAGAAGTACACTGAGTGAGTTACTCAATTAATCACTCCCTCGGACGCAGCTAATGAAGAATTAGGACAAAAAGGTAGCGTATTTTCCGCATAAGCACAAGTTATTATATACAAGAGAAAAAGTCGCATGATTCATAGTCTGGTACATTAATCTTTCTGTTTCAGATCCAAATGCTAGCCGCGTAATAATCATTGGACAGCTCTGGATAAGTCGGATATTTAATGACTTTATTCGATATTAAGTTAACATACAACATAATGAAGAATCAATAATTAATGCTGCTTTTTCAGTTTCAAAGCATAATCCATTTCATTCACGAACGCATCTGAAGGGTACAGATTTAACTTTTCAGGATATACATTATTAACCGTTTATTTAATAATGATCCAATTAACTAGCTGGCTAGCCAGTGCTAAACTCCAGTGTGGAAATTCAAATGGATACTTGACCTCATACTCAGAATGATCAACTTATGTCCAAACTTGGTGAATTAAGGGTTTCAGATAATTAATAATGAATGATTAAGAGTGAATGAAGCAATTAAAATATGCAATCCGAATTTTATACAGTTTCAGGTTTTTATTCAAGGGAAAAAAAATATTAAATTAACACTTTATTTTATACAAATGTGGTCAATTTAGGTGAAATTCACAAGTAACCACTCACATTTTTCATACTTGCGAAAAAAAACGTCGACTCATTCGAGTGGGGCGAGACTTGATATGCAAACACAAGCATTTGAGAGTGTTTTGGTTTCAAATACACGATCTGTAATACCAGGATTCAAAATATAACAGTTTCAGCATTTTTTCTTGATCCTGAGGCTAAATTCCTAAACGCTTTGTCAAACTTTTACTAATTGGTCTGAAGATTATCCCTGCGTGAGAATGAAACGCCAGGTCATCGCACTGAGTCCATCACAAAATGTAACCACCTATCTCAGGGTCGTGAAACGAGCTTACAGCTAAAACATTACCGTGATTACGCCGGAAGCAGGTGCAATTTTCGAGAATGTCTCCCGCCCCCGGTGAAATTCCGCGGTTGTCCTTATGACAACATTTTAACTATATATTAAATCTTACGTAATAAACTTATGAAATATAGTTTAAAGTATTGATGTTATTTTGTCGATCAGGGTAATTAATTAATTATCAAATATAGTGTCGAACTATTGTCTTTAGTTAGATTCTCGATACTTTACGTTGAATATACTCAACTCTTGATGTAAGTATTCTTACTTTACGCCGTTCCTAGAATTGGAGTCTTGGGCATTTTAGTGATGCGGGGACCGCGGGACCGAAAGACAGGTGGTGCTTAACTATGCGTGACAAACATCCTGAGAGCAGTACTCGTAGCGTGTTAATTGCATTAGCTTTTAGCATGTGTCCAAATCTAACAGAGATGTTCTACGCGGTCCTGACTGTTTACGTTTGGATTCCCTAAATTATGTTGAAGGCCACTGCATGTCATGCTGGAAACTGTACTTATATCTAAAGTTGAGTGTATTTACATTTTGTGAATGTACAACTGTTGACAATATCGAATATATGAACTCACGAATTCAGCTGAAGCAACAAAAGCGCAAACTGTGGCAAATATTGCAAAAACGAATAGGTTCATCATGTGGAAATTTGCTCTAAACTGATGTAAATTCAAACTGAGAAGAGAAAAGAACGAAGTTAAAAATGCATTTTCTCAAAATCACACGTATCACTAGACTGGAAAATTACTTCTTTTCTATTATACTTGAACCTTTGTTCGTAAAAGATGATCAGAAACTGGTGTTCAACTTAACAATGAGCCAACTTTTATACGACTTCCTGCTCATTATCATAAATATAAATCTTCAGAGTAACTGCATGTTTAAAGTTCACAACAAAGGATACGTGTTCCCAGTTCTACCAGCTTAGCAAGTCTTCTTGTAATTAATTATAAGATACTATATTTTCCAAGCATACATGACTTTCACTGATTGATTAATCCTTTTATAATTAGAGATATAATAACATGTTGATGCGCACATCCTTGTTCTCAGGCAAGGGACTTTTCATCCAACAGGATTTAATCAATTGTTTCATTTGTCAACATATAATCGCGAATAATAAAATTAAAAAATGAATGCTCAAATTATTATTTTGGGAAATAAAAAAAAAATAAAAATTAGGATGAAATAATTATGAAACTTTGTTTTCTAATAGAAAAATTAAAGAGAGAATATAAATGTAGAAAATTCTGTGATTTATATGTGTGCGAGACTCGTTGCTTCATAATATTTGAAACGAAACCGGATTGGCTGAAAATGAGAGAAAAGCTAGTTCATCAAAATTCAGACTCAAGTTTAAATATTTGACAATTTAATTCAAAACGAGTTGAAAAAGCATAATTTCTAATTTGAGGCCATGTGACGAGTGGTTCACGTGAGCAGATTCCTACCTTACCAACACTTTTTTTATTTGTGAACTTATGTTCACACGAATAGCCACATCGAGTTGAAAATTTAGGATAATAAATAAGAAGCACTAAGTGGGACGATGGTCGTGGGGGTTAAGGCATAGGCTTTGGACCCACTCCGTCGGCTTGTGGGTTCGATTCCCGCCTCGCACTCTGGAAGAGTCTCGGTGGCCCATACGGTGAACACTTGCCTAGCAAGGGAGTTCATCTCCGGAGAGTCATGGGACCGGTACCTCTAGAGAAAAAGGTTCTTTTAGTACTTAAGGCTGTTGCTCTTGATGGTTCGGAATCCACCTTAAACTGTAGGCCCCCTCTCACCACCAAGTAAGTGTGTGGGGGGTGTGTGAAGGAATAGGGAAGAGATACAAGAACAATGTAAACCCTCAGGGGACACATTAGAAGCTTCCATTCCAATTCCAATTCCAATAAGAAGCACTAAAAAATGCGGCTCTGGTCCTAAATGTTTATAATTATGAAAAAAGTTTTTTTTTGTAAATAATTTTTGTTTTGCTTTTTTCATGATTATTAAAATCAGTTTTTCCAACCGAACAAGTCACGCCTACCCCGGAAGGGAAATGTCTTAATGGTATAATAGCACCAGAGCCACATTGCTTAGTGCTTGTTGTTTATCATCCCAAATTTTCAACACGATCTGGTTATTCGTGTGAACATAAGTTTACAAATAGAAAAAATGTCGGTAAGGTAGGAATCCAGTCACGTGACTCGTCAAAAATAGAAGTAAGCATCTAGATATAAAATTATCTGTAGATAGGTGTAAATAATTGTAAATAGTAAGGATAAGATTTTATAAAATAGGTGGCCGGGAGTATCGTTAGAAATGGAAGTCATGTGAATTCTTAGATGACACATGGTGAATAAAGTAGAATAAAAGAAAGACCCCAAAATAAGCCGAAAATCCGCCCCTTTTTTTAGCGCCCGACCTAGTTTTTGAAGGAAAGAACATAAATTGACAGATCAAAGCTCAAAATAATCGTTAATGCATGGTGTAGCCGGGTATGTAATTATTTTACCCTTTCAACTCCTTTTAACAGAAAAGTACCCTTATGAGGGGGTGGAAAATACGTCATAAACAAGTACGTGTATAAAATATTTTGGAATTATTTTTTTTGTCCATAGATAAATTCAATTAGTGTACGTGTAAAATAACTCCGTTAACTCTACTTACTTAGCACCATTTCAAACCTTAAGAACCGAAAAACTACCAATATTAGAGGGTGGAAAATACTTCATGACCGTGTGCCCAATTAGGGGTAGTTTTTCAATTTTCCAGTGTTAAAAGGGGTTGAAAGGGTAAACTAATGACGAATAAAAAGCATGTTATTTCTAAACAGAAGCTTTGGAAATTTAATTATTTAAAGTTGGAAAGTTTTGAATTGAAATAATTTGAAATTCGAAGCGTTGGGCCTTCAAAATTGAATTTTTCCAAAATACGTTCAAAACAAAAAGTAATATTAAATGTGAAAAATTGAAAACAAACAAATTATATAGCAAACTAAGCCGATACAGAGATAATTTAAAACTTGCAACATTATCAGTCACCAAGAATTCTGATTTTTCACATTTTTATACTCGAAACCGTTCAAATTTAAATCATTGTGAGTAAATTTTGATTTTTTTAATTTGAATTTTTTAAATCCTTGATTGCACAATTCAAAATTTAACCTCTCCCATTTTATTTGATTATGTGACTTTTTTACTTCCACTTCCACTTCCACTTCTACTTTTTCAAAATTCACCTCGTTTGTATTTTTTTAACATTACGATTTAAACAATAATTAAAAAACCAAACTATGTGAATACCGTAAAAGTGATAGTAAGGTCTTATCTATTTTGATTTCAAACAACACATCTTTTAACTTTTTATTTTCAAATCATGTATTTTTTCACACTTTATTTTTTCCAATCAAATATTTTTCAATTTCAAATGATTTATTTTTCAAATCTTCTATTAAGAATCAGAAATTCTCAAGATGTTACGTTTAAAATTAATGCAAAGGATACAAATCAAGATCGCTGTGATTCCAATTTTTGTTGTTGCACAATTTTTGGCCTTACACTTCGCCCTTCGAAATATAATTTCGGAATGTTAACAAAAAAGAAGCAACTCTGACAGTTCAAAATTGAATCAAAACAATTAAGAATATTAATATATTAAATAAAGATATTTGAAATTGTCTATAATTAAAACCAAGTAACTTTTGTTCACGGCTATCTATCAATGCTTTTTAAGCAAAACAACTTTACTTTTGAAACCTAAAAAAATCAACTGTTTCGGAAATGCACATTTGAACCTGTATTTTCATATTTAAATTACAGACATTTGAAAGATGAGAAATATTATCAACAATCATATCACGAAATATCAAGGTACATTGGATACATTTTTTTACAAAGAAATGTGATTTTGGTACCAAAAAAATGACTCATTGCCACTATTTGAAATAAAAGAATCTAAAATATTGTAGAAGTATAATATTATCCTAACTACTTTGAAAATGATATGCTCTCTAATCGAAGCCGCTTGTCAAAGAGGGGCCTTTTTTTATATTGGTTAAAATAAAGCGAAATACGCAAAAAGGCCTACTATATGTCCACTACTGAATTCTACAATTGAAAGTATATTATTAATGTCCATTCAACCATAAAATTGATTACGAAGTATGATCACTATCGGATATGGGTATACATCAATTTAAAAATGACCGTTCATATCAGAGGTAACGTCTGAAATACAATAAAGATTGCACAATTTCAAAAAAAAAACTTAGAAATAATTTCAACCTTGTGATAATATAATTATTTTTCAATAGGATTGAAAAATAAAGTATATCAGAAATACCCTCAAGTAAACAAAGATACAAGCTAAATCATAAACCAAGTTAAAAATTTGTATGATTATTCCAATCTTTCTTGACTGTTCTAAAGTGGAAACTCGTAAAACAAAAATAATTCAGAAAAATGAGAATGATCTGAGGAAATAAACGCATATAAAAAAATGTGTTGAATTTTCCAAGGACACAAACAGAATATGTATCATGGAAAATATGTCTTAGAGCACATATTAGTTAGATCCCTTCTCCTCTGCAAGGAATGTTTTTCTCCATGTTTATTGAAAGCCAACTTGAATCAATTCCAAACTTCATTTATAAATTAAATAATTCTTGAATGAGGATCTTGAAATTACATCGTTTGAAATGATTAATTTTCAAATTGTGTATGAGGCTTTGTCAAATTCACGGATTTTTATTCAAAATGAGAAATGACAAAATTGAAAATCTTTGATGAAGCATGTCTATCCAAGGGGGACTATTTCAATTTGAAGAAAATTTCCTGAGTTGTGAAACTTACGTATGCTAATAAAATTTCGAATTGATAGGATAGAAATATGTACATTTTTGTCTCGTTATAGTATTAAATATATAT
>CAKNXH010000551.1:8537-22733 GCA_932178445.1 Andricus quercusramuli
TTCGCACACAGTTTTTGGGACCAAAAAGAGAGATCGAGTTCGTTAACGAGCCATTTTCGATGAAAATTCAAAAAGTTAGGACATTATAAAATAATTTTAGACCATTTTTTTCAAAATTTGAAAATCATATGTACGGCCGCTTATAGTCATCGAAAATTCAAACAATTTATCAGGAATAACATTTTTTGATAAAATCAAAATTTTCAGAGTTACGGCATTTTCAAAATCCAAAAAAAGAAACGAAAATTAACATTTTCAGCCAAACAACGCACTATACGAAAAAAAGTCGAGACAAGAAAAGTGTTTCTTTTTCAACGCCCTACAAGATTATCATAACGACTTTTTGAATTTTCTCGAAAAATCGAAAATTCACATTTTTATTGCACAAAAAATAATTAAAAATCCAAAAATTCAATTTTACGGCAAAAATATGCAAGATACGACAAATGACGATGAAACAAAATTTGTGCGTAAAAAACAAAAAAAAAAAAAAAAAAGAGTTATTGGCTCGTCGTTTAGAGGTTGGCCGGGAATTAGCCGATCGAAACATGGGAACTTCTACCTAATACAACGCTGCTGAGGGCTGGTGAACTTCTCAGAATAAGACGTCAACCAATTGTGAGTCTCTCGGTTTCCATTCCTTGCACCCCCCCCCCTCCCCCACCCTAATATAAAAAGGGTGCTAAAAAATTCTGGGGATCCAACAAGAAAAAGCTATAACAGGGAAAAGTTAGTTAGCTTATGCTTAGAAAAGGACGTATTTATTACAAATACTTGGTTTATACATAGAATGATCCACATTTACACCTGGCGTAAAGAAAATAGCCACATTATAATTGACACCGTTATTGTGGATACAAGACAAGAGAACTCGTCAAAGATACAAGAGTCATGAGGGGCTCTGAATGTAATACTGACCATCACCTTCTAGTCTCCAAAATGAGCTTAGGGCGGGGATGGAGAAGAAATAGAACCAAACAAACGAAACAAACGCGAAACAAGATAAAAAGTTTACAGAAACCGGGATATTCGAAGATACATAAGAAGCCATAGAAACACGAGAGCTCGCATGAAAAAATGCATGGACGTGAAGGAAGGTATAGAAGTATGCCAGGACAGAAAAGTGTGGCGACAAATAGTTTATAAAAAGAATGTGAGTAGAGTGTATGACGCTTGAAACGAAAGACCTTAGACACTTATAGGCCCAAGTGAGGGACCGCACACACAATAATTTTTTGAGGCTCTTCACTTGGGGTGGTCACTAGAGAGATTGATCAGCCACCTGGGTCGGAGCAATGTTGCGGGACGAACGTGTTATTTAAATAAATAACACGCAAATTCTAGATCCATCTAAAACATGTATATCTCCTTCCCCACATTACTATTTTCCAACCGTGCGATTCACGCCTACCCCGAAAGGGAAATGGCCTAATGGTATAATAATAATTAATGTTCATGGTACTTGAAAATTCGAACAATTTATTCTATTTTTACATTCTCATCCAGAGAAGGTATTAGATTTGTGTAAAATTTGACCCCTCCCCCCATTTGTGTCAAATGTCCATTTTTCAATAATCATTCAAAAATGTATCATATATATGTTCCAAAAACAACTTAGATACTTTTTTTGGCCCCTTTTCAGATAGTTGGAAGAAATCTTTCTGATTGTATGATTTATTTCTTATTAGACAGATACGAAAATGTACGCCGAAGTGAAGGAAGTTCCTTCTTCATTTTAAAGCAAATACAAATTTAATAATTTTTATTTGAAGAACATTGAACATAAAATATTGTCATTGCGAACCGCGACAACCAAATGGCGCGCCGTGATCGCGATCAAACTTTTGAGTTTACATTAAACGATGAACAGAAACGAGCGTGGCGCAAGACTTACATGATTTGTAAACGAAATATCGAGCGCGAAGCGCGAGTGTCTTGATGAGAATGTATTCCTTAAGGTCGATAGAACCTTAAGTAAATTAGTTCCTCTTTCTATGTAAAGTTAACATAATTAAACCAAACGCAGGTCATAACGATGAAGCTAACTAAGAGAGCAGTAGCCCGCCAAGCGCGCAATAGTAAGCACATGAAGTGCGAAAACCAAGATGAACCGAGCTTAAAGCGTCAGGCAAATGTGTCCGAGCGCGTAGCGCGAGGTGAATATATCATCGAGCGCGAAGCGCGAGATACAACAGGTGCGCGCCCTAGGCGCGCTCAAACTAGCGAGCGAAGCGAGCCGCGCGCGAAGCGCGCGATGAGAATGTGCCCGCGAAGCGGGCAGATTTTTTTTCTTAATTTTAAGTACCTAAACGTGAAGGAAATCGCTTTACATCAATATTTGTCAATAACTCGAGACTGCCAGTACCTATTCAGGGCATTGGCATAGCGCTGCACTAGTTCACGCGTCTGTGGTAACTGTTGAAAAGTTACGTAGGGTGTCAAACACCCAGTATTGTTTCCAGTAAACATTTTTCTGTTGTCTGGCCATGCGTTCTATTAATTTTTTGTCACCGAAGTGTAAAACCACGTAACTCGGACTCGGAACCCCCCCTCGCCCCATGAGGACCAACGTGGCCTTTCGTCGACCCCCCCTTCCCCCGTACGGAAACTACATGGCTTATGGACGGCCCCTTTAATTCCAAAATTTTCCTAAATTCACCATGACATTCATATACTTATAATAAAACTTGTAACAATTTAGGCACACTTACCCAGAAAATAGTTGAAAATTGGGATTGTAAAGAGGAAAATCCTATTCTGGATCTTCATTTTTTCAGAACTTGGTGATGGTTTCCGTCGACGATGACTGATAAATAGGGAAGATTTTCAGCACTATATAAACTAAACAGTATCCGGTTAGTAAACCTTATGATAAAACACAGTACCTTCAAAACTATCAGAATTGAGAACATGGCAGCAATACTACGCGTCGCAGAGACAATGAAATATTGTAACAGAACAAACAGTTAAAGCTACAAACATTTCCTAGATGTTGCAATCTGCTTCTTTCCTTGTGAGATATCAGGGCCACAAATACGAGAGTATCCATACATTTGAGGCAGATTCTTCATTCGCAATATTTTCATTATTCGAATCATCAACAAAAAAAATTAATTTTTAACCAATCAGTGTCATTGACAACCGAAAAGTTGAAGCTTCAAGCAGAAGGAACAAATGTTCAATAACATAGTTCAACTTTTAACCAAATGGTAAAATTCCCAGCCCGAGAAGACGAATTTTTTAGAAGACAGTAGAATGTTCAACAAAAAAGAAGACTCGTCTACCATCAGAACAAATTTTCAATATAAAAGTTGAACTTTTGACAAAAAATGTCTTTTTCACCAATTTTCAACTTACAAAGATGTATTTTCAGCCAAACGGTTGAATTAAAAAAAAGACAGAGATTGAAAGAAGAAGAGTTACATTTTCAACACTCTTGGAATTGTTTTGAAAATAGTATACCCTTATCATACGAATCTGAATTTTAATATACGTTCTAATTTAATTTGAAATTATTCAAAAAATGTAGTAAATGCAAAACTCATGCACTGACGAAACGTTACTTAGTGAATTACACTTTGCTGATCTGAGGGAAAGTTCTGATCACTTGCAAAACTTTTTATTGAAAAAATGATTCACATCTGCGAAAGAAATTCTAATATGCTTGAGTTAACATTTTTTTCATTTAAAAGGACGCCCTATTTGTCGAAGGCAAGCATTTCTTTGAATCAAAGAAATATTAATTGAAGTGAAAAATATACATTTTAAACCAAATGAAGGACTCATTGTTCCAAATGAATATACCATGAATGGGAATGAATATTTCTTTGAACTAGCTCAAAAAATATTTCCCCATATCAAATTATTGTTTTTTTTTTAAATTAAAATCATATCCCCCATATTGAAATAAATCTTCCTTTGGCCTAAACCACGAGCGAGTGCAATAAATTAGTTCGTACTTCAAAATTTTTCATAGAATTACAAAACATTTATACAATTTTCAGAATTTCTGGCTAGTAAGAAAATGATCATAAATTCCCAAAAATTTCCTAAATTCATATCAAAATGAACGAAGAATTTCTCATCATCCCAAAATTCGGGATGTGTAAATATTTTTCCTGGACTTGACTAGTCCATCCACTTTCCCAGCTCCTCGATTTCTTGGGGCGACTTGACACAGCGTAAAAAGAAAATAAACTTTTCAAAACTCATTGATTTTTTAAATTAGGGAAATTCTCATAATTTCAAATTTTTTAAAGTTTGAGATATTTCCAAACATTTTCACAATTTAAATATTAAAATAAAAATAAAGTTTCCAAAATTCTTTGATTTTTGGAAGTTTGAAAGTGCTTGGTAATTCCTAAATAACCAAAATCTCGAAAATTTTGAAATCTTTAAAGTTTTAAAAGACGATGTAAATTTTTAAATACTTCAAAATTCTTAATATCTGACAAATTTTTGAAAAATTACTTACTACAAATTACTTCTAATTGAGCACCAACTATTTGGAAAAAAATTTCCAGTTGAATTGCTGACATTGTCAAGCAGACATGTCTTAGATAAACATCACGTCCTCAGGCAGAAAAATGTTAAAATAGATTAAATTTTGTCTAGGTTCCATGACAAAGTTGTTTTTTTTTCATAAAAATGGTATAATAGATTTATAAATAAGTATCAGAACTTGGAGAAATACAGCTTATTGCAATCCCTGAGCGAGATTCAACCGGATTTTTCATCA
Source organism: Andricus quercusramuli (assembly GCA_932178445.1). Taxonomy (NCBI): domain Eukaryota; kingdom Metazoa; phylum Arthropoda; class Insecta; order Hymenoptera; family Cynipidae; genus Andricus; species Andricus quercusramuli. The sequence continues at coordinate 13,276 of CAKNXH010000551.1, forward strand.
TTATTTTATTATCATTACTCAACAACAGTAAAATCGATTATTTTTGTGTAACTTGCGTCGTTGGTTCAGAAAGTGATTAGTAAGAGATTTGTAGATCTTTTTTTAATGCGCGATTTTCGGTAATTCATCTTCTCCCGTATCTTGTATAATTTGACCGCAAAATGGAATTTTTTATTTCTCATTATTTTGTTGTGCGATCAAAATTAGAATTTTTGATTATTGAAGAAAATTACAGAATTTTTTATGACAATATTGTAGGATGTTAGAAAAGTAACGTTTTTCTCCTCATGACTTTTCCATATAAATTTTGAAAATGTTTGAACTTTTTGAATTTTTATCCAAAATGGCTGGCTTACGAACTTGACCTTTATTTTAGGACAGTAAAAGAGCATACCGAGGCCAATCCAATTTGTCAATTCTTTCGAAAGTTATAGTGCTCACAAACAGACATACAGGTAGGCATACATACAGACATACAAAAATCCATTCATACAGACAGACACACATACAGACGCATTCGTAAAAATAGTTTTGCTCTCAAAATCAAACTGGGTAAAATTTAACTAATCACAAGTGAAATTTTTCAGATTCGATTAGCAAAAGGTGAGCCACTGGTGATTCATAGGAAATAATGAATTCTAGTATTCGAAATATGTCTTAATTCAATAGTGGAAAAATAATTGTTTCGTAAAAATAAAATCAAAACTGCGTATATAATAATTTAAAAAAAAGTTGTGAGAATGAAAAACATTAAAAATAGAGAAGACTAACAAAGCGAAACGTAGTGTAGTAATGTAGTAGTGTATTATTTTTATCTTTATAAGTTTCTTCATAATCTTCTTTAATCTTCATAAGTTTTTTTCAGAAATTTTTCATGAATAAGTTTAATTCGAATTGTACTCGAAGGGTTTTAAGGGATCGTAAATGATTTTAAGATATATACAAAATTTCAAGGGATTTCGAATAATTTTTTATAATGTCCAAGGATTTCACAGGATTTCTAGAAAACTTTGGAAGATAAATGAAATTTCATTGTATTTCAAGGGATTCTTAACGATTTCACTAATTCCCCAGATATCAACGATTTCTGGGGATTTTAGAGTTTCTTCTGAAAAACTTTATTAAATATGTTCAATACAAATCATATTCAATAAATTTCAAAGTAGTCTAAAGGATTTTTAGAAATATAAAGAATTTCAATGGATTTCAAAAAATTTGTAGAATGACTTAAGATTTCAAAAGATTTGTAAGAAACTTATTCAATTCTAAGGATTTTAATGAATCTCCATGGATTTCAAGGGATTTCAAAGATTTCTGGGGCTTTCGACATTTTTTCTAAAGAACTTCAAGGGAATTTAAATGTTTTTGCAGCGTGATGTTTATTTGTGCTGAATATTGCTTATATGCAGTTCCATATCAGATTATGAGCAGTCTAAAGAAAATAGTTATTTTGTAGTTTCTCTACTTTTCATATTAATTCCTTCAATATTTTTGTATTATTTATTACATTCTTGATTATCCAAAAATTATTCTCCATGCAATACTTTTCTATAATGAATTTTCCATAATCCATGGAATCTTTTGCAATCTCATGCAATCTTGCTATCTTGTAATCTAGTGTACACTAAAAATCCCGAGTAATTGACCCCTCGACTAGACTTTATACCATTATTTTATTATCATTACTTCGGTGAATGACATCGGTTAAAATACCGATTGTCATTGCGATAGCACATTTCTTGATAACTTCAGAATCATGGCCTGTAGGGAGCAGAGATGTATAAAAAATATATTATTTTTAATGCTGTGAATAAATAATAGCTCTCCATACGAGGAAATGTCACGAGAGTAAAAAGTTTCACTTTGTGCCAGAGAGTATATAAAAAAAAAAATGTATTGGATTTTACTAATCAGGCATGAGGGAAATAAGTATACACTCAAGTGCTCAAAGGAGTATATTTATTTTTTAAACAATGCTGCTCTCTGAATCAAAATTGGTAAAATTTAACTAATCGCTAGTGAAATTTTTCAAATTTGATCAGCGAAAAGTGAGCTACAAAAGATTAGTAGAAAATAAACAATGCTAGTGGTCAAGATATTTCCCAATTCAATAGTGAAAAATTAATTGCTTCGTAAAAAGAAAATTATTCGAAACTATATATGGGCGATTTTCAAATAGATTTCAATTTGTATGTCCCTCGATGTTTATTCGATGTTCCTATAATATATTTGACGTACTTATGGGATTATAGCACCTATGGTGGCCTACTCTATTAGTCCATACAGAAAAAGTACACAAAAATTACAGTTAGACGTACCTTTTTTGTAATTAAGTAGTCAGTTTTTTACCCTACCTACAGTGTCCCTCCCTACAGATTCACATACTTGAAATGTGACAGGACTGGTAAATTTTTTTTTATAATATTGGCCTTGGGCACTTTTTTTAAATATATGATGCAGTTCAAATTGCAATAATGAATTGCTAGAGATTATGAATACTGACTGAAAGAATAATACTTATATGTCTGTCCCTCGGTTTCTTAACAACTCCGAAGCCTCTATAATTTTAACGAATTTGAGGTGATAATGAGAACACGGGAAAAACTATTGGTTAACCTGAATAACAACTCCGAAGCCTTTTTTTTTTGCACCCGCTGGTGAAAGGTTCGAAGTCGCATTGAAGAGAATGAAGAAAATATTCTAAATGTACTTTTTTTAAATTCCTTTTAAACTTCTTGATAAAATATTGTAAATAGATTTCTTCTACTCTTCTTATACAAATTCACGTCAAGGAGATAAGTTTAAATTGTAAAAATCAAATTTGTAAATAATCATTTTAACAAATCTTTAATAAATTTAGAAGAAACCAAAAAATTTCCAAAAAATTCTACAATTATTTAAAAAAGGAGTGCTTCCACTGCTAGATGAATGTGAGGCACCTCGATTGCGTCCCGAAGCTATTCTTGGTGGAGCTGTCCGTGAGAAGCGGGTATGATCAGTCTCGACTCTTGTTCTTTTGACAGCGCTATTTTCATAAGCAGTGTTCTTGTCTGAACTTGATCTTTTAACCGTGAATGTCAGTCCAGGCCTGTCAGTCGGGCAGTCCTTCTGGAGATGCTTCGTGCTTTGACATTTGTAGCAATTTCTCAGATTTGGACTTGGGCAGTACTGGCGTTCGTGCCCCTTTCTCCCGCAGGTAAAGCAAAGGCTGTGCCTTTCAGGCTGGTGTGGCCTGTCTCCTACGTGCAAAGCGCTCGTAGGACCCCTTTCAATGTTTGTGGTTCCAAGCCGCAAAACATGTTTTCTTAGTTTCACGAGGTCACATGAGTTAGAATTTTCGGATTCGCCTAAACAATCTGCAGTCACGAATGCTGGAACGTATCTTTTAACCGCGTTATAGAATGGATTGCGCTTTTCATCTTCGGGATATGTTGCGCCTTTCAGATGAGCTTCATAGGTCCTTACAGTCTCATCGAATCTCGCGCAGAAGTCAAAGCCCGTCTCTTTTTTTATCATATTTGATATTAATTAATTTCTGGTACGCGGTGTGTTTAGTAAGTCCAATTTCTTGCGTTCTTATTCTTTTAATTTCTTATGGCAAGTCAATGGGGTTGCTCAAGTGGGAAAATCTGTCATTGTATTCTTCCTGAACGTGATTAATTATTATATCTTTTGTCTTAATATCGTCGTTCTCAAGTTTTACACTATGTTGTATATAGGAAATTTTCAAAGTTCTCATATCTTAATTTTTTAGTTAAAGTGTACCTTCTATGCACGCTCGCTTCATTATGATTCAAATCGATGCTAATTGAGCCGTTTCCAATCGGGAGGGAGTTATTTAACGATCTGTTTAGTTTTAACGTGTGTTGCAATTTATCAGTAACCGCTTTAGAAACTAAATCTGCAATCGAGGTATATTACTCACGTGTCCTTCACTTTCGAACCTAACCTCAGAAGCCTTAAATTTTACCTGATAAGGGGTTGACGCGGTTATTCCGAAGCTCTTCGTCATCTTCATTTGAGGTGTTTGAAGTTCTTCTTCGTCTTGAGTCTCTCCTTCTTCTAGTGAGGAGTCTGAAGTTCCCAGTCGTCTTTTTCAGTCACCGTCTCAGCAATCCGAATGGCGTCCGGCTCTTCGGTCATATTCGGTCCTTTAAGCGTTACGTTGCACACTATCATTGGCTTGGCCGTCTGTTCTCGACCATCCAACGAGTCGCCTGCGCTAGCAGCTTCCCAGTCCTTGGGTGTCGGCTCGACCTGTACCTCGTGGACCAGTACAGTGCCGGTCTGTGCTTTTTTCAGTCGATGAGTCAGTCTTCGTTTGGTCTGTCGGCGTGTCCGTTTTTTTTGTTAGCGTCAGTCCCAGACGCGAGGAAATGGAATCCATCAGCTGGGTAAACTGCGCCAGCGTGGACGCAATGTCAATTTGTATTTTGGCCGATGACCGCATTACGGCCAGGGACTCTTGTTTCCATTTTGCCAGGTCCTCGTTGCGCTAGATGACTGTCTGCAGAATCTCTTTCAATGTTTGAGTTCTGGGTGAGGATGGCTCGTCTAGTTGTTGTACCGTGCGCATTCTCAGCCAGAATCTCCTTTTCTCATCTGTGAGTTTGGGAAACATGGCATCTAGCCATCCAAGTGACATGTCGTCGATCACTCCTGGTTCTGAAAATTCAAGCATTCATTGATTTTAAATTCAGAGTACATTCAGTTAGTGTTCACGTTTCAGCCCAAGCTCGAAGCAATCATCAATTCACAGTCAAAATTTTCTGAGTTCCTGCAAGAACTACATTCTGACGATGAGAGGCTTAGTGCTGCTAAGCAGAGCCGCCGACACAAGCGGAATACTTGCAACGAAAATTTACCTCCTCCTTCCCGAACACAGGCTGGGCTTTGGCAAATGCTCTTAGTCTTTTTCCACATAGTGTGCAGGCCATTTCAATACACTACAGGTGGTTAGGACCAGTACTTTTTTCCCGAAAAAGTATTGGACTTCCAATAATTATTCGCGAAAAAAGCCTTAGACCCAATACTTACCAATAATTCTTTTTCATAAGAGTATCACGAATCAATATTGAAACGCTGAATATTATACTTATGATCAAATGCTGTATTTTTTAATGTTTCTGAATATTCTAGTTAGTGTGTGAAACGAAAAACCTTTATATAAGTTTTGGATTAATCATTGTCGTTATCCCCATTAATTACTGCTACCATTTTATGTTGTACGAACAGTTTGCTTAATATTTCTGCTGGTTGAACGATAATCGACAAATATCGAGCATGGGATAGATAGTAATCACAGCAGCATCATGTGAGCATCAACCGATCGGACGATTAGCATTTGCGCACTCACAACAATATCGTTGAATTCCTTCGAAACCAAAGGAATTAGGCGTGTATTCGACAAAACACTTAGAACGCCGACGATTCATATGCCGTGACTGAACTTCTACTTTCAAAATGTTCGCGGTTTCGTTAGCGCTGCAAATGCTAATTTTGTTGTCACTGTCCACCAATTCAGCTAAATACGATACAGCTCGAGTGAGTTGATACGAACCCGTGAACAATATTTCGAGATCGTCGACGGTGATTCCCGAAAAATTTCCCAATTCCGATGAACATATGGCACGTTGAGGACAATAGTGTGACAACTCAAAAAAAGTCATTTTGAGAAAATCGACTGAAAATTATCACATTTTCACGTTGAGGGGATTTTCCTCCATAAACGTTGTTCCTTTCAAAAGTCAACTTTCCTGTTATTTGAGAGTATGTACCGAGCCACCTCTACCCTGTAAACGAATTTCTGCTCAAAATTCTATGTGTTCGAATTTTTCAAATTAAAGTTTCGAGTTGTCACAGTTTTGATTTGTCACGCGGCACCTGTTGCACCTAGAGATGTCCCTCTGATCTAGAACGATAGAGCTCGGAAACTGCTATCCAATGGTGGTATTAACTCAAAAATGAACTTTTTTGAGTTGTCACACTATTGTTCTTAACGTGCGGTCAATTTTTGAAAGAAATCTATCGCCTACTCCATCGTTTTCCTTGAACTCCTTAAGCCAAAATTTTGTCGGAATCATTAGTTGATTTCAATCGCGATACAATGGACTTGCAATTTTGCATATCGGAATTAAGACAACCCAACGAATATTCGCTTCTCGGCGAGAGTGATTAGATTCAGCTGTATTTAGCTGGTTACGTTATCCTTCAAGTGCTGGCATGAGAACTTTATACCCTGAGAAGAACCATTTTCACTCAATGCAAAAACATATCAAGAAAAATTTTCAATTACACATATTCCTAAAGCTCAATATAAATTATAATACAGAAAACAGTTAATGAAGCAGGTTTTAAACTATCTGCTACAAAAAATGGATGACTGGAGTCTCTCAAGAAAATCGACTATCATAGTAAAATTGCATGTTTCTCAAATAAAAATTTCGGAAAACGTCTCAATTTCGAAATTCAAAATTACGAGTCCATTGTATCACGTTTGAAATCAACTAATGATTCCGAGAATATTTTGGCTCAAGAAGTTCAAGAAAAGCGATGGAGTAGGTGAAAGATTTCTTTCAAACATATATGTTCATCGGATGTGGGAGATTTTTTGGAAATCACCGTCCACGATCTCGAAATATTGTTCACGGGTTCGTGTCAACTCAGTCAAGCTGTATCGTATTTAGCTGAATAGATGGACGATGACAACACAATTAACATTTGCTACGCTAAAGAAACCGTGAACATTTTGGAAGTAGAAGTTCAGTCACGGCATATGAATCGTCGGTGTTCTAAGTGTTTTATCGAATACAAGCCTGATTCCATTGGTTTCGAAGGAATTTAACGATATTGTTGTGAGTGCGCAAATGCTAATCGTCCGATCGGTTGATGCTCACATGCTGCTGCTGTCATGTACTATCTATCCCATGCTCGATATTTGTCGAAAATCGTTCGAACAGCAAAAATATTAAGCAAACTGTTCGTATAACATAAAATGGTAGCTGTAATTAATGAGGCTAGCGACGATGATTAGTTCACAAAATTTATAGAAGATTTCCGTTTCACACACTAATTGAATCATTCAGAAACATTAAAAATACAGCATTTCAATATTAATTCATGATACCCTTATGAAAGAGAAGTATCATTAAGTATCGGATCTAAGACTTTTTTTGCGAATAAGTATTGGAAATCCAATACTTTTTCGGGGAAAAAGTACTGGATCCAATACTTACCAATACTTCTTCTTGATAAGAGTATCTGCCATTTGTGAAAGTTTTTATTTAAAAAAACTACCGTCCACATCGATTAAAAACCATAAAAAACATTTTTAGCCACCACGACTATGGGGATGATGATGGGGGTTCAAACATCTGGGAAAAAAGTTCTGATTTCAAGTCCCAGAAAAGATATCATTGAAAATCTGATTCCAGCCAAGGGCCTCTTTTGACCTGCTTAACGGGCTAGGCCCTCTAACCGAAAAGTGAATTTTCCACAAAATAGTCGAATTTTTAACAAAATTGTTGAATTTAAAATCAAAAAGTTGCATTTTTATCCAAGAAAAATGTAATTTCTGCTAAAGCAGGTGGATTTTGAATTTGGAAAAACAAATTTTCAGAACAGCGTTGAATTTCCAACCAAACAATTGCATTTTTATTCGAGAAAGATGAAATTTTTCTTTTAAAACAGATGAAATAAAAAAAAGAACTCCAAAAAAATAGTTAAATTTTCATCCGAAGAAGATTGCAGTTCACTTTCCAACACCAAAACAAGAACTGTAAACTTTAAGTTAATTTCCAGTCGAATTTTTGAACAAAAATTATGACTTTTTAACAAGATTTTGGAATTTTCAATCAAAAAGTTGCATTGTTGTACATGAAAAATGAAAATTTTATTGGAAAAGCTAACTTTTCAAATCAAAAAGATAAATTCCCAAAAAATAAGTTGAATTTTCATCCAAAAGGATTTAAATAGACTTTTCTCCTGGAAAATATAAATTTCAAACGAAAAGTACATTTTCTAGGAAATAGTTAAATTTTCAACAAAACATTTGCATTTTTCTTCAAGAAAGATGCAATATTTTTACTGAAAAAAAGATGAACTTTTAAATTAAAAAGGCAAATTATTAGAAAAAAATATTTTTCATTCAAAAGATATTTCAGTTGACTGATCAGCAACAAAATATGAATTTTAGACGAAAGGTTAATATTATAAGAAAGGAGTTGAATTTTTAACCCAATAGGTGAATGTTTAACAAAACAGTTGGATTTGCAAAAAAAAAATTATCTCCCTTCAAAACAATTGTTAAATTTCCAACCAAATGATAAAATTTATAACTAAAAACATAATATTCAGGAGAAAGTTTTTGCGAATTTTCTAAAATTGCGTATATGAGTGAAGGGCGGGCGGGGCGGGGGGGGAGGGGGGGGGGGCAGAGGGGGGGGACCCCCCCCCCTGAGCTGTTACGTTATTCAATTACGGTCCCTGAACAAAGAAGTATGTCTTAGTTCTTAAACAATGTTGCTCTCTGGTATGAAATTGGTAAAATTTAACTTATTTCCAGTCAAATTTTTCAGATTTGATCAGCGAAAAGTGAGCCACAAAAGATTAGTACGAAATTACCAATTCGAGTAGTCAAGATATATCCTAATTCGAAGTGGATAACTAATTGCTTGTTAAAACGGAAATCATTTAGAACTTGTGACGAAGTTTTCGGAGAAAGCGCGGAAAGATGTAAAACAGCTTTCCCGGGTTTCGCCGAAGCCGTACCTAACCTCCGAAGGGGAGGCAAGGACGGCTTTCTGAGGGTAATTTTGTTAAATATACGCACCACCCAGCCAGGATAGAAAGTCTAAGAAAACATTATACTTACGTAGATTTAAGTGTTACAGGCAACCACAATTGTAAGTTAATTAATTAAATCCCTGGCCTGTTTCCTTACCAGCCTTGCCGGCTATTTAGTATTAAGACTCAGGAAACACTGAGTATTCTCGACTAATATTTGTATCAGGCCGGTGTCAGAGCTATACACTAGTTGACAGCTCGTAAACAACAAGCAGACGATTCATAGCAGTGACAACCGACCGGAAACCATGGAGCCAGTACGTCAAGCCACGCTATTAAGCTCCACTCGCAGCACCGAAGGTATCACGGAGTGGACCCAGTCAACCCCGCCCTGCCACACCGTTAAACATCACTCGTAACGTGGAGGGACAATACGTAGTGCACCGAACCAACCCTGCTGCACTACGCGGCTAGAGTGCCTTGTGTGGAAAGGCAACGATAAGACAGCCATGCTGAAGTTACTAGAGGTCGGCCATGTTGTAACTAGGATGGTGAAGACCAATGGGGAGACAAGTAGCCCGGCCAACAGAACCAATAAGCAAGCAGCGATGGCGCGACGGCACCCATTGGCCGAGGTCGACAAGCAAGCCGTTTCTACTGCAACCAGCCAATCA